>CAJUYI010005287.1:0-16056 GCA_910591695.1 Galerucella pusilla
GAGGGGGACTGAAATACCTTTCTGGGGTCCTGAACCCTTTCGCGGAAAAAATAGATGAGATCAAATGAATGCATAAGTCAAAGTAAAACTGCGCTGAAAGTTTTAACAGGGATCCTAACGGGACAATGTCGCCTGAATGGGCACCTGAAAAAGCTCAAAATAGTGGAGGAAGAAGAATGCCGATTTTTTGGCATGGAAGAAGAAACCTCCATCCACATACTTTCCAACTGCACAGCACTTCAGAATCCTGGAACACAGCACCTGGGAGATTACTGGATAGAAGAGGAACATTTACCTAAGTTGAAGCCTCCAGACATCCTAAAATTCCTCCGGGGTGTAGGACTAAAGCTGCTACTAGTTTCTGAGACTGATAGGGGGTACAATAGATCTTTTAGATCTCAGTGAATGTCACCCCTAATACATACATACATGCATACATGTGTCATATATTATGCCTCTTTGTAGTCTATAAACAATATAATATGCAATAGTAGATTTTTTTAATTAGGCACTTTATGGTAAATATATTCTACAGTTTCGCTAGAATATGTGTTTAATTTGTTTTATATAATTACAAAAACATAAATAAACAACAAAAACCTGGTAGTTGTAACCACCACTGTATCAGCAAGTAGCTGCATCTAGGAAGGACGAGTAAGGGACCACGTATATCTATCTACACGAAGGATTTCGAGTCCCCAACACCAGGATTAAGGTGCTTATGTTTAGAGCAGTTGATAGATTTTTGTTTAATTGAATATGTAACGCGAAGGACCCTCGCCGAGGCTTTGTTCAAGGGGCTCAAATAAGATTAGTGGACATTGAGCAACATGTGTTCGGATATATAAAAATGTTAGTTAGGCACATGGGGCCAATGCGTAGATGTATAATATGTATTAAAGGACTTATGTAACAGATATTACCTTTAGAATATCATTTTTGCTTGTTTAACTTTTGAGAAAAGAATTTAATAGTTATTTATGTATTAAGAGCGGAAAAGTGAGGAATTATGGTTCACTGTCAATGTACTTCTTCTTATTCTACTATTAGAAAGGCCTCAGCTAGCAGGGCCATCCGGCCAGTATATGCAAAATATTCAGTACGTGGCACAACAATTAAGCACAAAACCACAAAAAAATGAATACGGTAACATCGCAATTACACAATGTAAAACATTAAGAACTTAACAAAACAGCGATTTAGAAGATTGTAAAAGATTTTCAGAAGACAAAAGACTCCCTAGCTAGGTTGCTCTATGATGTCACTGTCACTGTCAATACAATTATGTTTGTTGTATCAGTTGTTATGAGCAACGAGCGTTTTGCAATTTTTTACGCTCGGCGAGCATAAAGTAACTCTCCTCAACAAACGTCAACTTTTCGTGTAAATGGCAAGCGAAAAAGCATACTTTTCAATGTGATTGTGGAAAAAAATTATTTTTAACCACAATTTTTATACATAAAATGTTATAAAATTAATAAAAACATGTTGTATACATAAAATAAGCCATCACAGTAAATTAGTTTTGAAATTAATTCGAATTATTCAATCAAGTGGTTCAAATTTGGCTGGGCATGGCCAAAAGCAAATAATTTATTTTTCAAACCAATCAACACCAATCTACCGAATGGTTTCATCAAGCAAAATTAATGAATTCATATTTGATTAAAGTTTGGAAACATGTAATATTGATGGTTATTTTTTTTACAGGCAATCATTTACGAAGGACAGGACAAAAATCCCGAAATGTGTAGGGTGTTGCTGACACACGAAATTATGTGCAGGTAAGTTTTTTCTGAACCAATTGTTGTATCCTTTGTGTATGTGTAAAAAATTTGTCAAGATATAAGAAAATTCTTCTCTCTTTGTAAGTTGAAAAGATGAAGTTGCATAGATGAAATGGTGTGTACAAGAAGTGAGATACTAGACTGAGAACGATGTTTGTTATGGGTAAGACAAGGAAATAGGGAAAAGACAGACTCCCTAGGGAGATCGAGCCCGACCCATCTCCGTCCATTCGACAACCCCTAGCGTTATGCAAGACCATCGGGGGAAGGATATTTAGGAAATTTCGTGACTACATCATCGAGTGGGCCACGTTAACTTTTCTTTGATGTAAAAAAACGAATTTTTTATATCCACTGTTTAATGGATTTTCATCAGAAAAAAATATTATACAAGAGAATTCCTAATGAAAAACAACGAAGATTTGACAAAAGCTTGGACCTCTTTCTTATTTTTAGTTGCAGTGTAAAACAATGTATAACTAGAACAGAAATTTCATTGTAAATCCTCAAGTTCCACATTGTTTTGAAAAGTTATTGTTTTTATTTGTTGCAGTCGATGTTGTGACAAAAAAAGTTGTGGAAACCGGAACGAAACACCCTCAGATCCTGTGATAATAGACCGGTAAGTCCTTTTATTCACAACCATATAAGTCATGCTGTCATTACCAAGGTCATTGAAGGTTGGAAAGTGTCATATTACACACCTTTACTTACCGCCCTCTAAAATAATGTGATCGTTACCTAATATCTATTTTAGATGAATATTTTTATATTTAAAATATTAAACATTGATTAATATCATAATACCTATTTTTGGAGGGGTACAATCCATCAATTCTTCATCGGAGGACATGTTTCTTAATCTATTATTCGCGAACTTAATATCCATCGGACTTTATCTGACATTTATTTATATTGGTAACAGTAGTTGTCAAATGTAATATTTTAGGTGTGTTCAGAACAAAACAAAGATTTATTAATTTTGATTGGGATATGATCAGTAGTGGTTTTAGGTTTGAGGGCGCCCCAGGCCCGAGACGATATAGCGCCCTTTTTCTTTCGTGAATAGTATATTGTTTTTAGGGTTTTTTATATAAAAAGTCTATTTTTTTCTCGATTTTTTTTCACTACTAGCCTCTAAACCTAACTTTATTGAATTTTGTTGAGGTAGAAGAGTCGTCTTAAAAATTTTGGCGCCTCTCAAAATTTGCCGCCCTAGGCCCAGGCCTCACGGGCCTAAGCCTAAATCCGCCACTGGATATGATGGTTGTGAATAAAATAGAGATAATAGCTCGACAGTAATGAATCTCTTCCCACCTCGGTGTGTAATATACTATTTTTTATTTCTATCTAATTTCCCAAAATTAACTATCCATAAAAACTTGTATATATATATATATATGATATTTATTTATTTTTAATACCAAACTTATTCTCTGTGTATATTTCGCGTGTGTTCGGTACAGTTCGTATACAACAAAAACATCGACTTCAATCGAAGGTCCATCACCAGTTTTCCATTGCAGACCTAGTATCGTTGATAGCGGGGAAATCGTAAGAAAATGGCGTCTCGAGGGAATCGGCGTAGTCGGCAAACGTAAAGGGAGAGAAAACATTCCTGCGGTGGGATATCTCTATCGCAAATAGTAATAGAAATTTCTGATGATGATCATATATAGGGTCTACGGAAGTTCGAAACTACACTACAAAAATATTTAACTGAAAGATAGATTTTCCGCATAAATATATCCTTTTCCTGCTTTTGATGACTTCCTGTGTACTCTTACTATCCACCAGGTTAGGTTAGGTTTGTGGTGAGTGAGTATAATACTCACTAAAGCTCATTGTGGCCCTCACCCATTCACAGTTAGCTTGACAAGCTCAACGTCTAAGTATCCTCCATACTGAGACAGCACGTCGAATCTTCCAACATCCCAAGTCGAACAACAAAGGCGTGCCATAGTCTAACAGACGTTCTTTGAATGATATATCCAACGTTGTCATATGCCACATCAATTGCATCGAATAGCTTCCATTAAAATCCCTAGAATTAATACAACACGGAGTAAAGAATATTTCCCAATACAGACTTTCTTCCAGCCTCAGCATCTTCTCAGCTTCTCTTCTTGCTATACAAAGCTCTCCAGCTCGTAAACTCTGAGACATTTTCAAACAGCTTCATTCTTAGCGACTCCCTCAGTGCTTTAAACAGTTTGCAGCAAATATACCAGCAAAATTCCACAGGAAAACTGATGAAGGCTGAATTACTGGAAGCTGAGTTGAATTTTAGAGCTGTTAAGTTTATGTGGATACCATCGCATATTTAAATCGAAGGCAACGACAAAGCAGATGCTTATGTATAGGACCTTTGGATGAACCAATCGTAGTAGAGTATTTTAGAGTTTTAAAACTCTTCCAGCAGTTCAGGAATTTGGCTGAGTCTTCCTTTTGGTGCTATTTACCACCCAAGTAGCAATTTAAATTCTACAAGGTTTGTATAGACTGCTAAAATTCTTATGACGGTCTACAAAACTAAATGATCCTTATACAACTAAAAAGGGCCCAACTGTTTGGTTGTATAACAGTTCTATTAAAAGTTTATACAACTCTTATATGACTGTTTAAGGGCCGGTTTTACAATAGAGATTTATACTAGGCATAGTTATTCTGGGAATAAAGTTATACCAGAATTTATACCTAGTTTAAGACTAGTTAGTTTTACGATGCTTTTTTACACCGGTATAGCAATTCTTATATCCTTAGATGATTGCAAAAATTGTTAGTGCAGATGTTTCTTCTGTTCAGTTAATTTGTGCATCAAAATGCTTAACCTCTTTTTCGCGTTTAATGTTATCATTGTTAAAAATATCAAATAGTTGAGAAATTCTTCTAGTACGATTAAAAATTAATGAGATGAGTATCTTGTAGTGAAACAACGGTAATTTGTTGGGCAATTTTAAGAGTGTACTGCAACAAAATAGAGACATGGCATGTGAACATGCGATGTCACGTTCAAAAACTTTTATCCATTCATTACTGAGACTAGTATAAGTGTTTTTCTGGTCGTTTTACTAGGCATTGAATCAAATAGACTTATTGGAAACTGCATTCTTGTCGAATGTGTTGTAAATGATACACTATAAACATTATACCGAAAGGAGTTTGAAAAGGAAATAATTGATTCTATTAAAAGGGAACATAATCATTGATACGCAGTTTTTCCTAAACTTGAACCCAACCAGAGATCTGGATATGATTATGGAGACTACGGCAGATAAATCAAATACTTTTCGACAGATTTGTTGAAGGTTCGTACTTAACAACGAGAAGTTGATAAAATGATTGTGTTATAATTTATTTCTCCATAAATTTGTTATTCGATATTAAATGTAGATGATAACTGTCTCAATTTAACGAAGGAAATTTTGTAACCAGGAAAAGGGCAAGTAAGCGAAAGTGCTAGAAATTTTCCGCGCGCTCTCATTCACTCATTCGGTTTTCACCCAAACAGCTCTCGCTGAGCAAAGGCGTATCCGGAGGGGAAATTCAGTCAATAGAACAAAATGGCTGTTTCCAAAATGCTTTTGAACGAAGAAATAAGATTTGATGTGTGAGAATGACATAATTGATATTTTAATAGAAGAATTCTCTATATTTTTTTCTACCAAAATTCTCTCCAATATTTTCAAATGGTCATATTCACATATCCAAACAAGAAGAATTCTGAAGAGCAAACACATAAAGCACTAATGATTTGGTCAGCAACAAGAAGGAATGGGATCAAAATACCATTTCCAGACTTGGTCTATTTCTAATTCTTCGTCTTCCGAAAATTCTCCCAGTATTTCCGTCTCTGTTAGGACGTTTTTAAAATATTCCAACCATGTTGTTTTATATTCTATATCATCTTCTACAACTTTAACATTTTTGACTTTTATTCCAATTTGTTTGGGTTCACGAAACCAGATATGTTTTCAAATAAGGAGAAAATCATCATTTGATAAGAGTTTTGATCATGTTCGTTGTGTCAGATAGGGACCAAAAATTATTTTATTACCAGTTAATCTTGACAACGGTATCTGGAACGCTACCGAAACGTCGAAATAAAAAATAAAAAACATTATTGTGGTTTGATTGAGAAAAAATAATAAGTAATGCCAAAAGGAACTTACAGAAGATATTTAAGAATTTTGTTTCATTTACTAAAAATTCTGGAAAAAAAACCCGACACGCTCTTGTTAGTGAAAAGAAAATGTAAAGTACGCCTGTAACAGAGAAAAATGGTCGGAAGATAGAAAGGCAGCGGTGGTAGTCCTGGTCTTGTGCGTGATAGAGAAAAGCGCGATAAGGTCGAAGAATGAGTGTCTTTTGTTTGTAAAACAAGGGCTTGTTATTTACTGGTTTTACGTTTTCTCTCCCTACTGCTTCTTGCTGCTTTTACTAACCTTTTTAAGAGATTATGCCCTGTTAAGATTTGTAATTCCGGACTGCCGGAATTGGTCCCTTTTAATGAATAACAGCAAAACGGGAGGGTTTTTGATAGCGATGAAAACTTTATTCGCTCCATAATGAATTCATTGAAATTAAAGTTACTTTTAGTTTCTTTTCATTTTTATGTGAGATAAACGACGGTAGGTACAATAATGTAAATGTTTAACTAATTTCTAGATGATCAAAACGAAGATAAAAATAAACTACTTTTTGATACAAACTGTTTTAAGTAGCCATTAAAAAGGTTCTTAAAGGTATTGAAAATGTGTAGCCAGGTTTTAGTATCGGGGGGTGGATGATTTGGGGGGTTGGTAGTGGTTTCAAGAAAATAAAATGACTGAAAGTACATAAAATAACCCTTATATAAAAGAAGTATTAAAGATATGAAAGATACATGAAGAAAAAAACTCCTTGAAGGTATTGAGAGTTCTTTTTCTAGCGGTGGGACATCATAAACTATATGAATGTTTATGAGAGCAAAGCTGTTCAGTCTGTTTTGTGTTTCGCATGTAGTTTTTTCAAGTTTTCCTAAGCTTGTAAAGGTTCTTTCTGGGGTAGCATTGGAAACAGGTATGGTAGCCAATTTTTGCAACAATATTTTGGTTACAGTTATCTATATCTAATAGTCAAACTAGCTCACTTAATTAATGCAACATTTAGACTAAAACATGTGCCTATCTGTTGGAAAATAGCAGATGTCATCATGATTCCTAAACCTGGGAAACCCATGAATGAGGTTTCGTCACACAGACCAATATCACTGCTACCAGTCATATCAAAACTTTTTGAGAAAATATTTTTAAAAAGACTTAAACCCATTATTGAAGGAAAATACATAATCCCCACTCATCAATTTGGCTTTAAAGAAGGAACGCCACAAAATACCAAGTCCACAGACTTGCGGATCAATTAGAAAAGGCACTAGATGAAAAGAAGGTATGTTCAGCGGTATTCTTGGACGTGGCACAGGCGTTCGATAAAGTCTGGCATCAAGGACTCGAACATAAACTTAAAAAAACTTCTACCCAAACAATACAGCTTGCTGTTAAAATCATACATTAATGGAAGAATGTTTCGTATTAGATGCGAAGATCAATACTCACAACGACGACCAATAAGGGCTGGTGTACCACAAGGCAGTGTTCTGGGCCCATTGCTGTACCTCCTATACAAGCCCTAAATCAAGTCTGGACTAAAAGCTGGCGCATTAGACTTAATGAAAATAAATCAGTGCATGTAAATTTTACAAAGGAAAAAATTCACCCGGAAATTCATTAACGGCAACTTTTTAAATACTTCTGATAATATAACTAAAATTCCGTATCTTTTTGCACTTTACTTCCAGTTAAAAATTTCCTATTGCTTATAATACTTTATTCAAATTTCATTTAGAATAAATAACTGATTATTTAAACTTGATATTATTACCAAAGTTAGCTAATGGTTCTGTAGTTGAAATATGATACGTTTCAAATAATATATTCCACGAACAACACGTCTAACGTCATACAAATATAACAGATGCCCAATGACGTTCGTTATTTTGAAAACAATTTGTTAGTTTTTCCTCTCGATCTACTTGAAAACCGTATTATTGTAAACAAGCATGAAATGGACCGCATTTTTTACTAGTGAGAAATGAAATGGAATATAACCATGAAATATTTGTAATGATGGGCGAAAAAATATAATATGCACCTCGGCGAATAACTGTCTATTGTTTGGAAAGTTTATCTAAAGCTACGGGGCACCGGTAAGAGGCGAGGAAGCATGGCGCATATATGCCATAAGGGTACAAATGGCATACGGTACCTATTTTACCAAGTAAAATTAAAAATACGAAGGTCACTGACAATACCAACGCCACTGGATAAATCAATATCAGTCAATTGAGGATGTGAGGAGGAAGAACACACGCACACGCTTGCAATAAGAAGCCAGCTTTCGAAAAAAAGCACCAATTATGTAATTCGGGGGATGTGGTAATTATGGTTTTCGTACAACGCTGCCAAAGCTTGAAGACGCCCATAACAAATTTAGGAAAGTGCTCATCTTTTAATATTCATAAATTGAAAAAATAATGTTGATAGAAAAAATCCAAGGAAACAAGCACATTAAAGAATTAACGTTCAATCATATTGTTGATATTGTTAATAATAATAAGTCCCTTTTCTAATTATTATCACGACATACTTAGCACTTTAGCTTTTTCATAGTTAAACGTAGCAATATCGAATGTTTTCGACTGCATTCCTTTTACGGCTTCAGATAAACTTTGCCAAAGTATACTTGCTAGTCTTGGATAATCCTCGACTTTCAATTTGCAGACTCGCATACAATAGACAATTTTTTCGGTAGGTCGTTGAAAAAGTATAGTGTACAATATCTGTGGAAACTGCACACGATCCAGGTATTTATTTATGTCGAAATACAAAAGAAGAGTCTTTTAACGTTGTTTTTTAACGGGTTTGTCTATATATTGGTAATTTTGTTTTTTAAGTTTTGATCTAATTCAATAAAAAAATTAGATAAGACCAATTTCATTTCCGTATCGAGCGAAATTACTATTCCCGGTAGTGGCAAAACGCGTATATAGAGATTTCGAAATTGAATTTCAAATTTTCTTTTTCACAGCACGTGCCATGTATTTCTATTGACTTTTGATTCAATTTTGGGCGAGCGTATAACACAAAGAAGGCTAATTTTACTGGAGTTACGTAGGCTACTGTGCGTGCGATGACAAAAGCTAAGCGAACCGGTGGTGTAGCGATCAAACATAATCCCATCGGACCGTTTTTGTTTTATTTTATAGACCAAGCAAACATTTATGTACAGCATATCGCGATAAAAATGTTTATAATTCGTCTATTTTTGTTTTGTTTTCGAAATAAAAAAACAATATGATGTTACTAACATTACTAGAAATACAGGGTTAACACAAAGATGTCCCTCAAGTCGAAAGTTGTTAATAATATTTATGAACAAAATTGTGCTCGGGTTTGTGAGTTTAAGTATAGCGTTTATATACATAGAATAATGTAAATCCATCTAATATCGACTAGGGATTGGTAGTGGGAAGAGTAGAGAGCCTTAGCAAGTTCAACACACAAGGTAGGCTGGCTGGATCTTTTATGGTCATTGCTGCTAAGTGAACAATAAAAAAGTAGGATACAAACAATAGAAATTGAATATCTCAGAGGATAAATTAAGAGAGAAAGATTGAGAAATACGGGAATAAGGAAATATATAGAACGAATGAGCGGAAGAAGGCGAGTTAAAAGAGTTTGGAAAATAAAAAGAGAAATGGACCAAGACAAAGTAGTAAGAGAAACACTGGATGAGAGGCAATGCAGAAGTAGCTTTATTAGCACAACATACACATAAAAATATACGAAATGAATGAGTACACCATACTCTACACAACCAGATGGTAGGAGTGGATATATTTTGTCCCAAAACTTTGTATCTAGAAGCTTCTCAGGTCGTGGACTCCTAAGCCTTGGTTGACTATCATTTTCCATTTTGTTTCCTACTTATTCACCTCTAGTTTTCTCGCTACTGAAGCAAGCTATTCTTTACTCAGTCTACCCTTCTTTTTTGGCTACAGCTGCTTCCTCTACACCCATTTTCGTTCCTTTGTTATCAGTTCTTCATCATCCATTATGGTATCATTACTGTTGGGATGACTCTGACATAATTCCATCAATGTCTCATCAGTTCTTCTAGCACAGTTTGTCTCCACTTTTTTGCCCGATGTAGTTGCATCTCGGTATTTTTCTCTCCCATCTATCAAACCACTCTTGATCTAGTACTAGAGTGCCACCAAGATCCTCGGCAGATAACAATATTAACCTACGTTTAACAGTAGGATTTCTGACTGACCACTGTCAACTAAGGAAACACCTTCATACTATGTGGCTAATGGACACACCTCTATGCAGGATGTGTGAACAGGAAAATGAAAATGTCAGGCATGTCTTATGCGAGTGTCCGGAGTTATTGTCAATAAGAGGGAGTGTGTTCGGTGAGTCTTGGCCTATACACCTGCCAATATAAAGTAGATGTCTCCTAGTAACCTGTCCACCTTCCTGGGAAGGACGATGACCTAGGAGGACAACTCCTCGGGAGGAAGTACAATGGGTCGCATGTGGCCTAAGTGCTGTGAGCCTACACTCACCCTTCCTACTCTACAGAAAACAGATGAAGTTTAAAAAACTCGAAGGCCTGAGCAAAATTCACAAGAAATTAATCACCGATTTCCTGGGCTATAATTCTTCGGGAACATTTCGTTTTGTTTTGTTTTATTAGCTACGCATACCCAGTAGGAGTCGCGGTTTTTTTTTCTTCTAATGCCTGCTCGTACTCCGCGGCTAATCTGCGGCTGATGACAAAGCGGGCCGTGTATTCTACAATTCGGCTTACTGCGATTAGCCCTACCGCTGGCCCTCTACTTGACTGACGTAATCCTCAAAAGGGATTGACAGAAGTCACTGGGTCGGAAAGTGTTTTTTCAACAGCCCTAAATAGCGACGCTGTTTATAGTGGCGACCCCCGCGTGCGTGGACTAGAACAGGGGTACGAGCATACGGAATTTTGTTTGGTAAGATAATTAATTAATGAAAAAAAAATACCTGAATAGAGGCATTCTAGTCATTAGCTGAAAGGTAAATTTTGGGGTAGTGTATACGTGGAGAGATCATAAATTAAAATTGGTCAAATGTCCTTCAATTCGCAGGGACATGTCAACTTAGGAATTTAAGGCCGATTAATTGTTAATAATTTTTGCAATTTTTGTTTGCGGAACTTCATTTTTTTCAAAAATCATCTAGATGCCATCCCCAATCGAATGACACCTCGATCATAATTTTCGGAGACTGCTGAAAAAAGTTGGCCAAAAAGGCACTTGTTGACTAGATTAAATGTAGTTATAATATAATGAAAATGTAATGATTATAAACGTTGCATAAATCAGCCTTTAATAGACCATTCCAGAATAATGTCGCTGAAATGTCGGCCATATTGTGCTGGAGGACCATATTCTTCAAATTAAGATTGGAGTGTGGAAGCAAAGAGATAATGCATGTATATCAAAGCTGTTTGTCTTGGACGGCCATTTTAGGTCACATTATCCGAATTTCCTAATTAGATTTAGCATAATATATTGACATTTTATATTGAATTGAATCGTCGATCGGCAAACAAAAAAAATTGTATCTGTATATTAATGAAATTAAAAGGTACACGCATTCTGACAAATATCAATAAATTCGAATCAGTTTTTAGTGAAAGCCCGTTGATGTGTATGAGTTATTTAGGTGATGATTGTGTACGGCAAATAAATGTCACATAGGGCAAGCCGATTCGGCATTCCATCGGTGAATTATGAGCGACATCGTCAGGTACGGATTTGCATGAATATCCACCACCTACTCATCTGCGAAAATGTTATCAACAATAATGTTTTTTCCTAAATATTAGTGTGAAACTTTTTGTCCATCTATACACAAATATCGCTCACTGTCAACATTGTTAGATTAGGATTTTATTATTAAAGTAAGTATATCTAGACTCCGTTTCACAAAAGAAGTTGCCACGTGAGGTTTGCTAACTGTCTTGCGCAGAAACCAAAATCTATGTCGCATCGTATAACGACAGTTTCTTGCCATTGGCATTACCTACGAAATGTAAAATGTTACGCAACTGATTTGAAGTGAAATGTCACTTTTACAATATGTCGCAGGTTTTGACAACAGGTTTGCGCATACGACCACAACTTCAAGTGGGTTCTTCTTACGTGAAACGGAGTCTACTTTGTCTACTGGAAATATTTGACGTTGTTTGTTTCTTGATAAGGTGAATTTTAAGAGAGCGATCTTAAGATCCATCTGACATTTTGAATTGGATTGAAAGCTTTCTATCTCATCGTTATCAATGTGTCAGAATAAACAATTATATTTCAAACACAATTCCTGTTGCCTCTGGTGTACCACAGGGCTCACATTGTGGTCCATTATTATTCAATTTGCCTGTGAACGATATTGGTGACCATCTTCAACATGCTGAATTTTCAATGTTTGTTGATGATCCTCAATTATTTTTTCCAATTACTGATATATATTAGATAGTCAAATCCTCCAGAACGACTTAGATACGTTATTTGATTGGTCCAGAACGAACAACTTACAACTCAATATAGGGAAATGCCATATTATCACTTTTTCGAGATCAAAACATCTTCTTAACGTCAAACGGAATAAAAGACCTTGGGGTTACAATTGACCAGCAATTATCATTCAAAGGTCACATGAATAATGTGTCTGCAAAGAGTAGTAGAATGTTGGGTTTTCTGATGAGGAATGGCAAACAATTCTTTTGTAATACTCTCAAAGCATTGTACTGTTCTTTGGTACGACCTCACTTAGAGTATGCCTCTGTAGTGTGGTCTCCTTATTATAAATGTGACATTGTGAGAATTGAAAACGTTGAAATTAGATTTCTGAAATATATTTCATTCAAAATGGGTACGTATCTACAATTTAATTACCATAATATTTTAAGCACTCTAAACCTAACTGATATCACAACACGTCGTTTTCACTCTGATTTGATATAAGTTTATAAAATCTTATCTGGTGGAGCTGATTGTCCAAATCTTTTGCATCAAATTAACCTTCTTGTTACTTCTCATAGAACTAGAAAATTTGTGAAATGGAATTATTTGACATCAGAGATAGTACTGCAAAGTTTAATACTATATTATAGGGATTATATGAGATAAATAATTGATTTCAGATAAAAATGTACCTTGAAAATTTTCGAAAAACATTCTTAAAGATCAATCTAATAGAAGGAGTATTCGAATCAGTTTATTTAAAAAAAAGAGATAAAATAAAAGTTTTAACGGAGACTACCGAGTTGTACCACGCTTACCTGACATAATCTGGCAGCGTAAAAGGTTGTCCTTTTTTGACCACCGAGTTGTACCACGAAATTGAAATCAGGTAGTCTAACATATTTTACATTATTCTCAGTAATTCTCTAATGACCTTTTCTCAATAAGTGAAACTTTCTATAACACCACCACCAATGTCGAAGTTTGAATTTTTCTTAAGGGTTGGGGGTGATAATACCTTCTTACTGCTGCTTACTATTTATTTATAATCTTCGTACTAAGCGATCAGTCGTGAGTCGTGAGTTTCTTAAGACAGCAATGGAAGTCCAATCGATCTTTAGTGAAAAAGGTGCAAAATTGTTAGTGCTAAATAACTTTAAATTTTCAAAAGCACACATTGCAAAGTGTGGTAAAATTAGATGGCGTTGCACTAACACCAAAAGTAGATGCAATGCCAAAATATATACAAGTGCAGATGAAAAAACTATTTTGGAATCTCAGCTTGATCATAATCATGAAGGTGAGAAGACGATTGCTAGGCAAGCTAGTAGTAATAGCGTTAAAATAAAAGCTGTTGAGGATAGCACAGAAAGGCCATCTAAACTAATTCATAAAGAATTAACTGTAAGTACTAAAATTTCTAGAAATTAAAGTATTATTAACAGTATGATTTTTCTAACATCTCGCAGAACAATGATTGGGCTTCAGACATTGGAAGCGATGATCTACTTCGTGTGAGAAGAAATCTGTACGAAGCACGGCGAGATGTTTTACCAGCATTACCTAAGGATATAAATCAGGTTTTTGATGCAGTTGTTAATTTAAATCTGAAAACTAAAATTAAAGATGAAAATTTCCTTTGCTGTTTAGATAAGGAAAACAATTTAATTATCTTTTCTTGTTTCACAAATTTATATTTCTTATATTCCTGTGATACCATTTATATGGATGGTACATTTCAATATTGTACAAAGTTTTTTTACCAACTATTTACCATTCATGCTTTTAAAAAAGGTTATTATGTTCCAGTCATATTTGCTCTGTTACCCGATAAAAGTTGTAATACACTTAACTTATCCTTTAACCCAAAAAATATAGTAGTCGACTTTGAACAAGCAATTCATAGTGCAATTTATAGATTTTGGCCATATTCAAATTTAACCGGGTGTAGATTTGACTTATGTCAAGCATGGTACCGTAAAATTTTAAATTTAGGTTTGTCGAATGAATATAAAGATAAAAATTCAGAAATTGGCAAGTTTTTAAAGTTATTCTTTGGCCTACATTTTCTAGAACCTACCGAAGTAGGTGACTTTTTTTCTCTTGAAATATTTGACAAATCGCCCGATGATGAGAGAGTAATACAATTTTGTGATTACATAGTTGAAAATTATATATCAGAAGAAGCTAAATTTCCTCCAAAAGTTTGGGCATGTAACACAAATAGCATGTATCGGTCTACCAACGCTTGTGAATCATTTCATTCTTTATTAAAAAACAGTTTTTATTCTCCTCATCCAAATATATTTATTTTTGTGGACATGATAATAAATATACAAAATGAAACATTTGCAAAAATTAAGACTGCCAATGAATCAACAATTATAAAAAAATTTAAATCTGTTACTAGAAAGAAACATGAGTATATAACTTCTAAAATAAAAGAATTAAAAGAAAATAAGATCACCAAATTTGATTTTGTAAGATCTTTAAGCTATTATTATTTGCCGCAGTAGTACAAGAGATCTTAAATTGTAAAATTAATGTTAATTTGTTCTTTATATTTCAAAACAAATTTTAAAAATATATCTTCTTTGTATTATATTATCGAATTGTATAAATAATTGTATAAATAAATGTAATAAAACTGTTTAGATTGATTAGATTGTTATTTTAAACCGTTGATCCTCTCTAGAAATATGGTGGTACAACTAGACGGTAGGATTACATCTACCTGGTGTCCCGTGGTACAACTCGGCGGTCCCGGTTTTAACATCTTCTTCATGGTTTGTTTTAATTGTTCTTTCCTTTTTGTGAAAACTGGGAGCACTGCAGCCTGTCGATTTCTTCTTACTGTATATATATGAGGAAACACCTCCATACTATGGGGCTAGTGGACACATCTCTCTGGAGGATGCGTTAACAGGAAGATGAAACTGTCAGGCATGTCTTATGCGAGTGTCCAGAGTTATCGTCAATAAAAGAGTGTGTGTTCGGTGAGTCTTGGCCACCACTTGCCGATATAACGGAGATGTCTCCTAGTGACCTGTCCACCTTCCTGGAAAGGACAGGATGGACGATGACCTAGGAACAACTCCTCGGGAGAATGTACAATGGGTCACATGTGGCATGAGTGCTGTGAGCCTACACTCACCCTCCCTACTTTACAGATACAAATGTGAATTTTTATAAATACTAATTTTGTATATCGAATATGATTCGCGTAATACGGTCCTGTGTCCGCATTGTCACGGGGCGATGGGCGTTCGAACAGGCGGCACTTGTTATGATGGCTTTATATGCAGATACAAGTCAAATGGAATTCGAGAATTATCACAAAAATACATTACATTTGTACGTATGTGTCCATTAAAATTGGTAACTGGCAGCGAATTGCACTGTATGTGTTCGCGAATGACCCTCTATTCAATAAATTAAGCGCCGTGGACGATGTGCGATGGTGTGTGTGTACTGTGCATCATTTACGAAACTATGTAAATGTGACAGAAAATTATATTTTTCGATCCTAATCTCTTTATTTATTGACTGTCGCTGTTTTGTTCCATTTTCTGATACGTCAAATAGGAAGCCCAAAACAGTTTCTTAAGCAAACTAGCCCTTTTCATTATCCACGAGAGTTTCGACAAACAAGATATCTTCTTCAGA
>CAJUYI010005288.1:0-16055 GCA_910591695.1 Galerucella pusilla
GGAGATTTTTGAAGTAGTGCGCTAGAAACTGTATTGCTCTATCTACTGGTGCACTTTACCAATAGGGATTAATGAAACCATAAGGCATTGAAACTAATCGATGACACTTATTTCTTACCAATCATACAGCCAAGTAATTCAAGTCTGGGCAATTATGGAAAAGCATCAATATCATGAAAATAGTGTAGTGAATTTTTTGTGCAGCTGACTTAATGAATAGCAACAGATATATATTTTGTGTACTCATGTATTTCACAATAATTGGTGACTTTCCACTGTGTTTGCTTTTAGGAATCAAACTTTTGTATTGTTAAAATAAAGTTCCTACTTGAAACAATTATTTTCTTGAGTGATGGAAATTATTTAAATATATCTTATATTAAAAACCTGTGCAGGCATCAACTTCCACATGTTAAACCACTATTGCAAAATGTAGTTGTACCAGCACATATAGATTGTAGAGTAAATTATACAACAGCAAGGAGCCCTACAGAAGTCCTTGTTAACGTATAAAGGTTTGGCACTTTTACTTGTGATGCTATATCACTAAAGTAGTCTTAAATATTTATGACACATCACTTCATATAGTTTGTAGGACATACCACAGTTCCAAACACCTTAAAATGCTTCAGTAATGCCTAGAAAAATAGCAACACTGTTTTCTTCATAATCTAGACTAGAGGTTTGTAATTTGATGTCAGGTTCAATATTGAATGTATAGTTGAGCATTTTCTCTAAAATCAATCTGGTATCAAAATATATTATCTATGTATTCTTTTGTAATCCTATAAATCAAGGTAAATCTATCAAGTTTCCTAATTACCTTATTTTAACTTTAACAGTAAACTTATTACCAACTCATAGTAGGTGAGATAAGTATAACAGGCCATAAAATAGGTAGATTTCAAGTAAGAGGCAAAATACAGATTGTACACTTTATTTTTAGGTGAAAGAAGTTACATGGTGTGTAGTTGATTAGGTAGGTACTTCTCATGAAAATCTGTATAGGTATTTAACAATTTCATAATTTCTCCTTCTAAAGGCTTGACCAGTTTGGAAACATTCATATTTTCGTTAGTTCATGAAAAAAAAACCTAAAATATTAGATATTATCAATTATGTAATTGTTTTATTATTTCCTAATAATAGGACCAAATTTGTGTTTAGAGCTTATGGCTAGTGACATTTATCAATACATACCTACCTTCTATGTTTTCGAACTATTTTTTCTAGTTGCAAAATATGATGCTCCAATTCTAAATTATTCGAAGGCCATTCAATATAGTACATTTGAAATGATACACTGCCTCCAAGCATTTTAATTGGTTTCTCCTTCTTCGTTTTTTCATATTTTTGTTAGTTAATATTTTACTATGTAGGAAGCCAGATTCTGAAAAAACTTTATACATTATGTGAACATAGGTATTTCTTAATTCAACTTGAATTTATTTTTCATAATTGGGGTGAACTTGGTTCTAGAATATACTTACTTTCACGTAGGGTGTCTTCTTTATTCTTCAAATTTCTCTTTCAAATACCTGTTAAACTCGAGGTTTTACTCATTGTAACTGTGCTGGACCTTTAAATTTGTTCTTAAATTCCATAACAAAGAAGCATGATAGTAGATATTCGTATAATACATTCAGGTGATTATTTTACCACAAAAACGATCAAAATGTTCGTTATTTTTTTAAAAGAGGACAAAAAAAGGACTTCTTATCCAAAAAATGTTTTGGTTTTATTACCTCTAACCTCACTTTCCTTACAAGTGAACCGCGAACTGTCAAAGGAGCCTGCAACCAATAAAACTTGATGAACTAAAGTTTTATGATTGGCTGTGAAGGTTCTTATTCTTAGCTGGCGCCCTCTACCTTGTGCAAAAATTGAAATACATGGAGTTCGGTCTCCTTATATAGTCTCCATGGTTTTATGATTGGCTGTGAAGGTTCTTATTCTTAGCTGGCGCCCTCTACCTTGTGCAAAAATTGAAATACATGGAGTTCGGTCTCCTTATATAGTCTCCATGCTTCCTAACATTAACCCCTGTTACTTCCATCTTTTTACAATATATACACCATAAATACGTTTGAACTCGAGTATTAAGCTTATTATCAAATTATTATGAGTGAAAAGTGTAGTGAGTAAAAAACAACTGGAAGATGACTTACCAAAAACCAACAAAATTGCTGCTGCTCAATTTGTAAGTACTTTGATCCTTCTCTCTAAATAAATGCATCTCCCGTTAAATAATGCATCTCTTATACAGATTGTGAAATTTATGAAAAATCATCACTGGAATTTTTTCACTTTTTTTATGGTTTTCTTGAATTTACCAGGAGTGAGTGAAGATATTGTTTGTATGTATATAGAAATTAAACTTCTCTTTTTTATGAAAAAAATTTGCCGTAGTCAAAATGACTATAATTTCAGTTTGTTCGTGTTTTGGGATTTCCGTTTATATTTAGGTTAGGTTAGGTTAGGTTATTCTAGAGGAACAAACTGGAACTGGTCGGAGAATCCGACTATGAAAATTTGATAAAGGCGGTGTCTCCAGCAGATTATAGAGGATAAGCTTGCCCAGTATTGTTCGTCGACTGGACAAAATCAAAATTTTGAAATCTCGGATTTAAAATTAATCGACATACTTAAACATAAGTGCTCACCACCAATTTATTTTTCGACCTCTCTCTTTCTCATATATATATATTTTTCCAGAATCTGTAAAAGAAGTGTATCGCTCAACTACTGATAAACAGTTAGAACTGATTGTAAAATGGAGTGGATGAGATTCGCAAAACAAAGACTGGAAAGAAAAGAGTTGTAATAGAGATATGATATTTTTCATAGAATATATTTCTTTCATTGTTCAATACTATATTTTTATGTCTCTTCATAATTATAATCTTTGAAGAATAGTTTTTGTTTTCTTTGTTTGGATCATTTTATATTTTTATTTATGGAGAATATTTAAGTTATATTATATATTTTTTGCAGATAAAGTTTTTTATTTAATATCCCAGTAGCATTTCAATTTTGAACATCTATCATTCTACTTATTCGATAATTTTTCATTTGGGGCAGAGGGTGAGAAGCTCATTCACTGAAAAACGATTGAAGTTTTAGAATTCTATGAATATGGAAAAAGTGAATGTATATACCATGCTGCTCCACCCTGCATACCGCAAAGTAAAATAAAATTATAAAGGGGTACCGATATGTAACATTATACGAATGCAGTTGAATGAATGTTTTGAAGATACATTAAATATAAGTAATAAAATTACATTGACGTTACATTAAATATGACACATTTATGTAATGTTTATCATTATACATTACATTGTAATATTTATAAGAGGCACAAAGTGCTATATATGCAACGTATCTGTAATATCAGGCATATCTCTGAATAACATCACAAAGTCACAATGTGACATAACATTAATGTTTGAGTTATGTTTTTATGTTTAGTGGGTAACGTCAAAACTTTTATTCGAACAATATTTAACAATGTTAAATTTATAAATTAAAATGGAAAGTGCCGATGGTATTGTTTGAAATATTAACATTTCGATTTTTCAAATCTTAGGAAATGGTATTTGAATTAATACTATTGACATTCACAGAACTCAATAAGGTTGAACTACCATCAAAATACAAATTAGCTTATGTTTTTCTCATTTCCATGACAACGCAAGGTATACATCATATACATCACGAATCCAACCATTTGACATTTAGTTCTTATTTCCATCTATGATTTCCAATTCTTGTTGTTGTAGTAGTTATAGACCAGTATTTTTAATTTCAAAGTGCACCAATAAAAAAAATAGCGTAAAGTATTCGTGGATAACTGGTCTTTAAAACACTTGCTCTATTTCGAGCACTCCGGCTTCGCCGTCGTGCTCGAAAAATCGCGCGTGTTTTAAAGACCTTAAAATCCACTTATACTTTAATATACTATTTGGTCCCTATCTGACACAACGAAAAAAATATGACAACTAGACAATCGATAATATTTTGAAGTTTAAGACTACAAAACTTTGTTGTAAAATTTTATTAAGGTCCATTCATAGTAGATCACATCTCTGGTAAAATGTGGAATAAAATATTTTATTTTATCTACAACTGTCATGTAACGGGTACGATTTGACACTATTTTTAATGTCATAATGACGTATATTACCGCACTAGTGCGTTTTTGATTACATTACCGCACTAGTGCGGTAATAAGAATCTAGAAACGTATTAATACCAGAATTAAATATTTAAAATAACACTGGAAGCTGCATTTTCAATTTCCGAAAGGAGATTTTCTTCGCTTGAACTCATTTTTATAGATTTTTGTTCATTCAACTTTTAAAATTTGATGACATAACTAATTTATTTTTTTTTCACAGCATTGTTTGTCTTTGTTGCTATGGTCATAAAATATGATACACAGTACCTGGATTGAAATTTTTTTCAAATTTTATATTATAGGTACTGTTAATAATACTAATAAACAGTTGTAGATAAAATTTTGTACGTAACACGTGTGATAGGAATTATTAACGCACTTATGTGATTACACGACTCGGCCTACGGCCTCGTCGTGCAAACTTCACATGCGTGTGATAATTATGTCCATATCCCACTAATTACGTAAATAACTATTATGACATTTTAACGATATGGATAGTCTACTAGAAATGGAATCCAGTGAAGTGCACGTTTGATTCCCAAAAAATAAGAGAGACAATAATAAGTAATGCCACAAGGAACTTACAGAAGATACAAACTTTAGTTATTTGTGTAATCCAATATCCGTCGGTGCCTATAGCCCGGGAAGTAGTTGTTTCTTCTCAGTTGGAATAATCATTATTCTGAGATATCTATTTAATTATTTGTTTTCTATTTCTAAAGTATCCCTCAATCCAATCAAACACTATATCCTTTATAGATACCGTATTGCTCAATTTTTTTAAGAAGTATTTCTTTGTTTACAGTTTCAAGTGCCCGTGCTAGATACAACTTTTGTATAGAAAAAATGTTTGCTAATGCTCTTTTTCCACTGGATGACAGTACGCTATTCAGATTAACGTCCAAATCGAGAGGATCGATCCCAATTTGTGTAATTCATTATTCGCCGGGGCATAAAGCTCGTAAAGTGGTTTTTTCTTCTTAGTAAAATGGTCATTGTTTCCAAAAAATGTAAGGTGTCCAAATAGTACTGAAAACCATTATTTTCATAATCGTCTTTGATTACACCTTGTTAAATATTTCACTGGAAACTGTAACATATGTTTTACTCTGTAATTGATTGATTATCCGAATCAGGTGATTTTCACACTATGAATCAGATTTCACCTATTGCGAGAGCATGAAACAACCAATAATTACCTATCTCTCGGCGGGTGAGGAAAATAGATCCTGTCAATGCATAGAATGAAGAATTGTCGATGTGTGTGATACATTTGACGTATAAAATGAAATGTTACGAGCAAGGTCAACTTTTAATTAAAATATACTGCATTTTTACGTTAAATTTGGATATGCAGGCTGATGCATCTGTGGTGTTTTTATTGACATGTCCACATTTTTATTTTAATAGTAAAAATAATAGTATATTATACAACAAGGTGGTGAAGACTATTATTATTGACCGAGCACCAAGATTATTTCGCGAGGGGCTTTTCCCCAAGCGGAATGAGGTGCTAGGTTTATAAATGCCTTCAACACCATGGTGTATATACAATTTTTTTTCCGCTACTAGCCAAATTTAAGACAAAGATTGAAAATAATTCACAAACGCACCACGAAAAGTGCTTACTCCGTCGTCTGACTGACAAGTACACCGTCAGTTTTCGATATATTATGAACGCACTCGTTATGTAATCAGTCATTTTTATTTGAGCGCGAATTTCAAACTAATGGCATTTTTATTCCAATAATTTTATTTTGATAGGTAATTTCAAGCAGCAAATACAATCTCCTGGGTATACAAAATTATGTTGCACAAGTTTTTGTTGAACTACTATCCCTAAATTCTCAAAATATTTGAATTTGTCTATTATTGGCCTAGGTTGATAATAGAAAATTATTAACCACTAATAAAGAAATTCAACTTCTCAGTTGGCTAGAAGAAGCAATAATTGTCAACTTCACAGCTACTAGTGGAAAAACCAATTTATGTAAACTCCTAGTGGAATTCAAAGTTCACTTTTACTATTACTTGTAATTTATACAGTTTTTTAGTTCATTTTAATATGTTCCTGAAATGGTATCTGTAGTAGAATAGTATATTATGCAACGATCATGTAATGATGGTTACTAATATATTGTATTAATAACAATTACATGAGAGTTGCATACGCTATTTTTTCTACACCCGATAAATATCAAAAACCATAAATATTATTTATTTGTTCAGGTGAAAATATTTTTGCTTTTTTTCCAACATATCCTCTGGACTTTTGCTTTAATAAAACTTGGTAGTTTCTTATATTTAGAAATGTCTATATTATGTGTGGAGGAGTCGATGGTAATTCTTTTATATCGCTGATATCAGACATTTTGATAAATTATGGAAGTTTAATTTAATACGTACTGATTTTGACATCTGAAATAATTACATAGGAACCTAGGATAACGTCAAATGCACAGCATTCTTGATTGGAAAATTATGAGTTTCTATTGATTAAAAATCTGTATCGTAATGAAAAATCTGTATCGTAATTGGTATCATTATGAAACGGATTATGGGCATATAAGTGCATTGTTATAACACGGGTGTAGAAAAAAATAATTGCGATTGATTTGTCGTTTTGAAGGTAAACTTTGCAAATAGGGTCTTGTGGTGGAGAGTAAATAAATAGCTGTGACAAAGATCGGTGTGTGTAACCTCAACAGCCCCAGGCTAGAGCACTGCACCTCAGGGAGTGGAATTCGGCACCAATTAAACTATTTTATGCTGCATAGGCATTAAAGTGTATCACTTTCAAAGCTTCGAATGGATGGCTTGAAAAGTTTTCCAAGAGACACAATAGCACGTTACGTTTAAGTCTGTGCACGTGTAAGTGTTACATACACAAATCAGAAAACACCGAACTGGACAAAAAGGCCAATTAGGATCAAGGATCAAGAGTCAAGTTTGGTGTTATCGATAATCCAAACTTGACTAGAGCTGGTTGATTCATTTGACAAGTGCTTGAAATAGTCATTACTATTTATACTACTCATATAAAAATAATCAAATATTGAACTGTGTATAGATGTAGCTTGATAAAATTTTCGTAATTGTTTTTCATATAAATGTTTTCCTTTTGTTACAGGCTCCTGCCTCAATTATGGACATGCTTGCTGGGGTGGTATGTATGTCACTAAAAATTTTAATTATTTATTCGATATTTTTTTATATTACATTTGACAACAATATTAAACGTATCTATAATAAAAATAGAGAGTGGAAGATGGAGACACATTTTGAACAATGGATTGCATGTCGGTAGGTAATAAAAATGTACCTAGAGAAAATTCAGCTGTCATTGATAAAAACTTGACAACAAATAAAGAGATAAATTACTTTTTGGGAAAAGAATAAAAGTAGAATCGATAGACTATTAATATCAATCCCTCAGATTGGAAAGGATCAAAGAGAATAGGCTAAAAATAATATACAGAAAACGGTTCTATTTGCAGAACACTTACCCTTAGCACAATACCACTTTTAAAAATATTTCATGGAAAGTAATAAATCAGAAGTTGCCTCAATTGTTACACATAAAGAATTTCAGAGGAAATAAATACAAACCTAATTCCAAAGAAAACCCAAATTATTGATTTATACAGGAGAAGGTGCCCCTTTCAGGTATCTTTTGGCCCCCTTGCATATTTATAAATTAAGGAGCATGCCATCTAGTATAATGTGCGTGAACCGGAGAGCTCTTGTGATAAATATTAAATAACGCCAAAAAACTTTGTGAGATGGCGTTATTGTTATTTGACACAGTTGAAACCTTTGAAGTAGGTCTGCATTTTTTGAACAAACTAAGTTTTACGTATTTCCGAAAGTGTAGATACTAGCTGCATATTTTTTTTTGAATGAATTATTCAAGCGACAGACGTGGAGAGAAGTGGATTCAGTGCCTGAGTTGCAATTTATGGGATCATACAGTAAACACAGTAAAAAATGCTCCAAAGAATCTTCTAGCATTTCTGTGTGTTGTAAAACAATTGGCTTGGTCAAGCGAAACCTTTGGAAAAATATTTTTTTATCCAATTCCTCATAATAATGTTTACGGTTGTACCGTCTTCTTGGAAATCCATTTTCAAGAATACCCCATACTTCCAAATCATCCTCCATGAACATCCTTCTTCAAAAAAGAAAAAGGAAAAAAATCACACTTGAATTGGAAGACGGAAAACGATAACACGAAAACAGACAAATTATTGACATATATGTCAATGAAAACACAAGAATGTTGGGTTAGAAATCTCCACTTTGAGGATAAGTGGAGAATAAGTGAGCGATTTTCCAAGCTTAGCTAGGTGCAGCTTAAAATGACCAGAGGTGTTCATGGTGCAAAACAAAACTTTCTCAAAGCGCCCTTTAACTGTAAGTCTACTTAAATATCAATTGGTGCAAACGGCCGCTAGTGTTACGCTGTCATTTCTTTTTGCTCAAGGAATGAACTTTTTTAATGGTATGTGGTTATTATATTTATTCTACACATAGAGGTATACATAGTGCAATAGGTAAGGAACACTGTGATGTACTTACTTGATTTATACGTGTTTTTTTGGAACTTTAGTTCTTTACGTCAGGTTATGTTTGAGCGACCGGGGGTCACGACGCAAAAGATCTGACCGTTACGCGTTACGTTACGCTACGTTATGTTACGTTGCTTCGTTATGTGCCTTGCTTGCGTGCTTGTGCTCTCTCCTTAGTCTCTCTCTCGTTTACGAAGCAGCGATTCATATGCTCCGGCCGGGATTCGAACCCGGGCCGCCCTCGTGGAAGGCGAGCATTTTATCACTGAACTACCGACGCTATATTAAAAGTCTATGCAAAGCTGGTATTCGCAGTGCTGGTGATCTACTTGAATTTGTTCGGATAAATTTTTACTATTATTTCCATAATTTTTCTGCGCGATTGATCTTTTTTGTTTATTTACAGCATCGATTGTCAAAATGACATGAGGATTAAGGGGTCTAGCACATTTACTTTTCGAAATACAAGGTGTTGAAATTTTGAAAACTTGAATGTTTTAATTCGATAACTTGGATAAAATGATTTGACATTTGGCAGGTTGTTTTCAAATGTAAAAGGGCATATTTTAATAGAAATAGTAGTTTGTGTGCAACCAGTGTGGATATGATGGTGCGATATGGACAATCCACACGAGTCGAACAGCATATTTTTTCTACGACCCTTTTAACAAAAGGGCTAGAAAATAAAAATTTCTATAAACTGTAATATAACTTCAAATTGAAAATTTACCAATTCAAATTTATGTTTCCACTAATTTTTTTGTGGTAAACGTACAGTTCTTGAATGTCCAATTTGTATAATGCTACGGTTTCCCTTTTTAAATATACGATGCTGTTATAAGTAGATGTTGCCAGTCGGACTCCCTCATGAAGGATACCGTACCATTATCTGTAATAATGAATATTCTGCTAAATATTTCAAACGTCTACCTGTTCTCGTTATTAATATCAAGCAGAATAATCATTTAAAAATAAAATTTACAATAAAAAAACTTCCTCACGGGGAATCGAACCCTGGTCTACCGCGTGAGAGTCTGGTATGCTTACTACTCGACCACCAAAGAATATGCAAATCGTTTATCAATAACGTCAAATGTATTACATATTTTTTGCTAAAAAGGAACTAAAGTTCCTACCGTGTGTCCCGCAGCACGTGCTACCTTTTTTCTAGCTTTATATGCAAAACATGAAAAACCCATAAAGGTACTACAGATAGAGGCAACAATCCAGCACGGAACCAGATAGAAAGTAGGAGGTTTAGGCTGTCTTTCTCCAATAGCGTGTATCCTATACATACTCAGACAAAGACAGAAAAATCTCTGATCACCTGTCTCTTTCTCTCTCACCGGAGTTCGGACGGAAATTCTCTCTTACGCAGCGCCCTACTGTTTGTTGCCTCCATCTGTAGTACTCGTATCTCTATAGAAAAACCTCGTATTATATTAGAATAACAATCGGTTATAGCACAATGTAAGCTCTTTTATGAAACTTATTATTATATCAACATTTACAATATCCTTTGAACACTGGAATCAAAAATATGCACCTCTTCATTCAATATTTAATATTTCGATATGATTTAGTGAGTGTGACCCATCGATATTGTGTGTCAATATTTTTTTTATCCGGAAAACCGCATGATACAATCTAAGCGGCGTTTTCCATGGATTGGCATGTTCTGCTTTTTTAATTGAGTATTTTCAACTGTGAATAAAATTAAAAATTTTCGCTTAAATAAATAATTTTCGCACAAAGTAACCTACACCTTGTTATAGCTTTTAATTGACATTTGATAAACATAAAATTTTTATTTTTTTAAAAAGGTCGTCAAAGGGACTGACTTCACTTATTTACATTTGATTGTGTCAATACAGTAGATTTTTAGGAGGCTTCATAATGTCGACATTGGTGAACTGTACACTACATGTAATAAAATTGTTGTGATGGAATATATATGAATTAAAGTTTGTAGAATTATGCTTTTGTCAGTTTGTAAACCCCATCTAACATTACCTATTCTTTTTTTTTTCTTCCACCGAGTACCATAAATAACGAATGTCCAAGTAAACCTTAGGAACTTTAAAGTAAACTGCAACTACTCGGTATTTACAGTGAAATTTACGAATAAAGCCAAGTAATTATCACTTTGGTTGGAATATTGGGGATAATGCAGTCAAAAATACTCAGGGGAAGCTACTTCCAAGTCAGATCAAAAGAATACTTAAGCCAGAGCTGGACTACACTAACAATATTGACAGGGTTCTTAACACTGCGACCTGAATATAAAAAAAAACTCACACTAGTGGTGCGAGAAGAATTTAGATTCTGTGGAATGGGAACAAAGAAATGCAAAATAATCTGGTAACACTGGGGGACTTCAGGAACTGAATAGAAGAAAGGGATGTAACCGATTTTTGGGTTCCCAAAAACACTATATTAATAAATGCTTTGCACAATGCTCTTAAAACTAAAAAGGTGGCAAGCCAAGTTTTTTTATCTTCTGTACGTTCCTTGTGGCATTACTTATTCTTTTTTCTCTTATTTTTTTTGGGAATCAAACCACAATAATGGAACGTTACCAAAACGTCGAAATAATAGTATATTCTTCAACGAGTACAGAATGATGGCTATTATTCACGCGGATGAAGTGTCCAAAACGAGGGAGCGCAGCGAGTGAGTTTTGGAATCATCCAAGTGGATAATAGCCATTCTACACAAGTAAAAGACTATACTTTCTCCACGACTAAAAAGAAAAAACTTCCAGTGAGGATCGAACTATACCACTAGGCTATAGAGCATATTTATAAAAATGTAAAGAGTAAATATATTGTAACGTTTATTCTAATTTATATTTACAATTAATTTATATGTACAGATTTATATTCAAATACAGTCCTTATTTACTAATTTATATAATACACTAAACACACACTAACTATAATTTATATGAGAGTCACTTTATCGAGGCACGATTGGTTTCTTTCAGTATCAACACTAACTGACTAACTAACTAACTGCGATGCTCGTCGCCTATTTATACTCTCACGTGTTTTTCTAGAAACCTCTAGAACTCGAAGTTTTGGCGGATGCGCCGAGTTTTTCTAGATGTTACGTGTTCCAGATCATTCTTGAAAATACGGCGGAGGAGCCATAGTCGTATCATATGGGAATTTCACTGGGGGCACTAATTGAGCACATTAATGCAGCAGCTCGCGTAACATTGCCCCCTCCTTAAGAGACAGTTCCTCCTGGAACTAACTAGGAAGCTGAAACGAGATGACTGTATCGGCAACTGGTTCCCTTGTTACATTTTCCAGTTGCATGGAAGTAACATGCGACCGTCTTCTCTGTTGGCTGTGTCTCCCGTGCTCGGCCGCAGACTAGTACCTGGACTTCGGTGTCTCGGAAGATTACTTCTACCATGTTACGGATTATTCGCTAATCTAAATGCCTACATTCAATCTTGGGCATGGCTAGCCTATGCACGTCCAATTCAAGCACATGCTCCCTCAAGCTTCGTAATGCTTCCCAGACATCCTCGTACGTTGGTCTTTCGTCGAAGGTGTTTCTCGTCACTAGGTGGAAATTGTAGCGGGAGCCATCTTGCAGCTTCAGAGCTTTACCTGGTACTGGTAACTGGTCTTGCAAACGTCGGGCGCCACTCTTCTTTATGAACAGAGATGCTAGTCCGCGTGCATCGGTTACGCTGGCAGGGATGTTTATTGCTAGTGAGTATTCCTCTGGAACGGTAAGCATGTCTTGTCGTCTCTCAGTGGTGACGCCGAATCTTGCTTTTCCGGTACCACCATAAGCACCCATGAACTCTACAAAAGCAGGATCGGCTACTTCCTGAAGCTGGTTTACTTCTTCATCGTGGTCACCCTCGAATGGCGCTAATCGGTTACGGTGTACCACCTTTGGCTTTCCGTTTGGGATCTTGCTGATACGATAGATGACATCGTTGATTCGTTTCTTCACGAGGTACGGACCGTCCCAAGCTTTCTGCAACTTTGGAGAAAAACCCTTTTGTCTTCTTGGGTTATGCAGCCAGACTTTGTCCCCTTCGTGGAAACCTCCTTCTGCAGCTTGCGTATCGTACCTTTTCTTCATCCTATCGCTAGCGATCTGGAGATTCGATCGAACCAGCTCGTGTACGTCGTCCATTCTTTTCCTCAGTTGGGTCACATAATCTTCACCAGCTATGTCTTCTCCGGGTCGGCATCCAAATTCAAGGTCGCAGGGTAATCTCATTTCGCGTCCGAACAGAACTTTTGCTGGTGTTTGGCCGGTAGACTCATTGATGGCGGATCTGTAGGCCATCGCAAATAGCGAGAGATATTGGTCCCAATCTCGCTGATGGTTAGATACTACTTTAGATAGGTATTTGCCAAGGGTTCTGTTCATTCGCTCTACCATTCCGTCCGACTGTGGATGCAAAGCTGTAGTTCTCGTTTTCTTAATGCCGAGCTTTTCACAAACTTCCTGGAACAGCTGGCTTTCGAAGTTTCTGCCCTGGTCGCTGTGTATTTCCAGGGGCACTCCATATCGGCAAATGAACTCATTCAAAAGCACGTCGGCAACAGTTGCGGCTTCTTGGTTTGGAATGGCATACGCTTCTACCCATTTTGTGAAATAATCCATCACCACCAAAATGTACCTGCTGCCATTTGCTGTCGGTGGAAACGGTCCGGCAATGTCCAGGGCAATGCGTTCAAAAGGGCTTCCGACATTGTATTGCTTCATAGGAGCCTTTCTTCTTCCTTGTGGTCCATTGGTCGTAGCACAGGTAGTGCACTTCTTACACCAGTCCTTCACATCTTCGGAGCTGTGCATCCAATAAAACCGTTCTCGAACTTTCTGGAGGGTCTTCTTCACACCTAGATGTCCTCCTGACGGACTGTCGTGTAATTTCCGCAGTACTGCTGCTACCCTTGTTGTTGGAATCACCAACTGTCTTCTACTTTCGGAACCTTCATCGTTCTCGATTACTCGCTGTAGCAAACCGTTTTCCAGAACCAGCGAGTCCCACTGGGCCCAATACGATTTCATCGTTGGCGAGTACCTTGAAATCACCTGCCAAGTAGGTCGACAGTTTTCCTTTTTCCAATGTCGGATTTTCTTCAAGTCGGGATCGTTCTCTTGTTCCTCTTCCAACTTTTCAGGTGTCCATTCGTCGCTGGTCACTGTGGTTCTTCGAATGGCAGCTTCCTTAGCTTCTGTTTTGGTGCAGTGAGAGCACTCTGCTGGGCATGGTCTTCTGTTTGTAGCAGTTCTCGGTCGCTTGCACGAACGGCGTACATGTCCCATTTCTCCACGATTCCAGCATCTCACAGCTTTCGATTTTCCATTTGAGATGCTTTTCATCATGTTGACGAGCTGGTCAAGCTTGTTCTCCACTTCTTCGTCTGCTACAGCCCTCACCTTGCCGTATACTCCGGAAGCCTGTGTAGCTGCTTCGTACTCCAAGGCTGCAGAGAGTACGTCAACCAGTGTCCTATGCCGAGCCAAGCGTAGAGTTCTCTGCATTTCATGGTCACGAACTCCGTCGATGAATGTCTGTACCCCTAAACATTCCATGACATTCTCCGGTGCGGATGGATAGGCAAACCGCACCAACCTCGCAATGTCTGCTTCGAATTCTTGCAAAGTTTCGTCGCGTTTTTGTTTGCGGTTTTTCAGCTGCGACCGGTACAGATGCTCCAAGTGTTCCAGGCCATATCTCATGTTCAATCGCTTTTTGAGTTGTTCAAAATCTTCGGTCTCTTCCACTGGAATGGTCTGGAGGATATCCATGGCGTCTCCTCTAAGGGCAAGAGTTAAATTCAACGCTTTTTCTTTCTCACTCCAGTTGTTTGCCTTTGATGCCGCCTCGAATTGCTTAAGATAGTTCGGCCATGACGTTTTACCATCGAATGTTGGCAGTTTCACTCGGCTGTTAATATCGTTTTCTCTTTTCGGTTTCAACTCTACTTTCTCTGCCAGTTCGTCGTTGTTCGGGGGCTTGCCTAGTTGTAATATCCGGGTTATTACTCGTCTTCCTTTCGATTTCTTTGATTTTTTGTTTCATTTCCTGCTCCATTCTTTCAATCTTTTTTTTCCACGGCGGAAATATCAGTCTTCATAGATGTCATTTCATTTTTCATGTCCGTCATTTTATTTTCTATGTCCGCCGAAAGTTTACTTTCCATGGACGAAATTTCGTTTTTTATATCAGACATTTTGTTTTCCATTTCAGCGGCAATGTCCTTTTTCATTGACAAAATATCGGCCGAAATATCGTTCTTCATATCAGAAATCTTCTCGTCTATATTAGCAGAAATTGACGAGATTAGGGTGGAGGACTCGTCATTGAATAAGAATGTTTCTGGATCCAAGTCTTCACTTTCCAGTGCTATTTTCAGTCTTTCGACTAATTCACTCTTCTTTCCGGACGTTTCCAACTCGCGATTTTCTAATTCTGCTTTTAGTTCCGTCACTTTCAGGTCACATAGTCTCTTAGCCATTTTTACGTAATTATTTATTTATATTATCCCACTTCTGACACCAATGTAACGTTTATTCTAATTTATATTTACAATTAATTTATATGTACAGATTTATATTCAAATACAGTCCTTATTTACTAATTTATATAATACACTAAACACACACAACTATAATTTATATGAGAGTCACTTTATCGAGGCACGATTGGTTTCTTTCAGTATCAACACTAACTGACTAACTAACTAACTGCGATGCTCGTCGCCTATTTATACTCTCACGTATGTTTTTCTAGGAACCTCTAGAACTCGAAGTTTTGGCGGATGCGCCGGGTTTTTCTAGATGTTACGTGTTCCAGATCATTCTTGAAAATACGGCGGAGGAGCCATAGTCGTATCATATGGGAATTTCACTGGGGGCACTAATTGAGCACATTAATGCAGCAGCTCGCGTAACAATATATATATACGTAACTCCTATTTTTAATCGGAACCCTTACATTTATAAATGAAATTAATTCCGGGAGGCGTACATATTCACTATCGCTACTGTTGTCCATTTATTAAATCTCATAATAATGTAAAATTATGATTTTATAATTATTTTGACGTTTCAAACGACGCGCTGTCAGAAGCGATTTGCGTTCTTAGGTATTTGACGTTTTAAAGAGACGATTTGATTTATTCACTTTAATTGATTTTAGCGTGGATTCTGATAATAATAGAATGTGATTGGCTAACGAGAGTGAATTCTTTTTATTATTCACTGGTGTGGAGAATTTATATCATTATGCAGCTAAATATGTGAAAATAGTTTGTGCG
>CAJUYI010005289.1:0-14400 GCA_910591695.1 Galerucella pusilla
TTAGTAGAAAAAATGTTTATGGCACTGCTGGTAAAAGTAAATTGTCAAATTTTGAAAGCAAACGTCAAAATATTTAGATTTTATTTATTAACATTAATATTAATAGTACAATTTGTGCAATTTGACAAATTAATTTTCTGCACTGCTGTTTTACCATTTTCCGTGGATAAGGAGGAATGATGCGCAGAAAAAATGGAATTTAAATTAAAATAATTTAAAATTATCTCCTTTGGATGTATTAATAAAGGTTTTTAAAATTTAATTCAAACTGTATTATTGCATTTTTTGAACGTTTGTAGAAAAAATATTCTATGATATACGTGTTAAAAGTACCTGTTAAGGCACTCATGTGAATTGCAGAATTCGCTTCGCTCATTCTGCAAACCTTCACATGCGTGCCTTAAAAATGTACTTTTAACACTTATATAATAAATAACTATTTATATTTGCTGTTTACTTTGTCATAATAAAATACAATGAAATAACCTGTTTTTTATATTCTAAATTTTGAGCAGTTGGCGATAAAATTTTGTATGCACCACGTCAGTAAAGTGTCTTTATCGGACTCGCCTTTTATTCGCCTCGCTCGTCTCATAATTTCAGACTCGTCCGATAAAGAATCACTTTACTGCCTTCGTACATAAATAACAATTTCTATTATTAACCTAGGTCAATAATGGACAAATTCAAATATTTTGAGAAATCAGGGATAGCAGTTCAACAAAAACTTGTTCAACATAATTTTGTATACCCAGGAGATTGTCTTAACATATTTTCCGCTTGAAATTACCTACCAAGATAAAATTATTTGAATAAAAATGCCATAAGTTTAAAATTCGCGCTCAACCAAAAATGTCAGACAGTCAGTCAGACGACGGACTAAACGCTTCTCGTGGTGCGTTTGTGAATTATTTTTAATTTTTGTCTTAAATTTGGCTAGTATTGGAAAAAATTGTATAAACACCATTGTGTTGAAGACATTTAGAAACCTCGCACCTTATTCCGCTGGGGGCAAAGCCCCTCGGATTAATCTTGGTGCTCGGTCAATAATAATAGTCTCCACCACCTTGGTTTATAATATACTATTGCTATTTAACCCTTTAACGCGCAAAATTACTCAGTGAAACAATTTATTCCAAATTGGACTTAAACTATCTGAAATAATGTTGGAAAACTAAGTAAACTACTTTTTTTTTGAAAAATTGATTTTTGACATTTTTTTAGTCCGGTAAACCGTTTTACCAGTGAACATTCAAGACCAAATAAGTTATAAATGTTCCCTGGTAAACCCCATGTACCACCGAAAAAAATCTATAATGACGTGCATTTGGAAGGTAATTATTGAAATGTATACATAGATTATATCTAAATACACAATTTGCACAAAAATTAAAATACCTTATTCGATAAAAAATGTAGATATCACATAAGATAAATCAAACTTTATTTGTATGATAGGGTACAAAGCACTCTATACATAATGCCACTTCACAGCCTAGACACATAACGTTGCTTCTTTTTTGTAATCCTCGTTTGGAACCTCCGCGAAGTGGTAAATGACTAATGTTTTCAAATGCCCCAAGGACCTGAGGGGGACCTGGCTATCAGTAAAGTTCAAAATCAGCAGATCTACTAGTTTACTGCGATACTGTAGATGATTCATAGGTTTTCTTCGTGAATTATAGATGGCAATAAAACATATCGATCTCATTTTTCCCTTTTCCTTGAAGATTGGGGTGTTGGTGTCGAGAGTCCTGATGAACAAGTTACTGATCCAGAAGGACTTCCGGATGAAAAAGATGCCCTTGTAGAACCTGGAGTTCCAGGTTCACCAAGTAAATTATCTTCTGCATCTGAATCCCCATTTACATCAGAGTTTTCGGCTTGCTCTTCAGTAAGTTCTAAATCAAGCAACTCAGCCTCAGCAGATAATTGCGCCTCACTAAGAGGTTGCTTCCAATATCGCCTATTGGAATCCATATTCAGTCCAATAAACAAGACATACTCCTTAGAATTCCTCTTCCTGTATTTTTTATATTTCATAAAAAATAAGTGTACAACAAAACAGCTCAAAAATAAAAATAACGAATTCTTTATGAAAGAACTAACTGTAAATTGCTGAATTTCATAACATCACCTTGTATAAATCAAAATATTTTCCCGGCGCAAGATGATTTGGGCTTGAAACTGAGAATAGTTGTGAATAAATGCATAAGTAACAAAATCCTCCCATGAAAAGTTAAGATTTTTGTAAAAGTATCAAAGATTTTTGCATTATCATAAAGGTACTTTTTTTGGCAAGAAATCATTATCTTCATTTTCTAAAACAATTGTAACAATAATAGGTATTATTTGAAGTAATTAACATTCAATAACAATAAATATGGAATAAATAGATATTATACTAAAATACTGACATGTTTTTAATAGATATACTCATGCCAAAAAAACAATATAACAAAAAAACTATTGAACTGTATGTTTAGCAAACAAAAACTTCTGCTGAATGCCCAAATGGTACAAGTGTAATACCAGTATCTGGAAATATCAGGCTTAAACCAAATTTATGTCAGTTAACACTTTTTTCTATGAAAGAGATGGGACCAATTAACTAAATATAGAGTATTTTGAAGTAAATGAAGTAACAGGTTATTTGGAACTCTCCTATAATTTGCTGGTATAGGAGTCATACCAGAGAGCGTTAAAGGGTTAAAATCATGGACAAATGGATATGTCTCTATGTTTCGAATGGGTGGAGTTCATAACTGTCAAATATAATAAAACTTGATAGTTCATGTGAAATGTATTTGTGTTTCATTTATGCTTGTGGGCTTTTGTGGAAAAAAGAATAGAAGTGCTAATTTCACGGAAGAAGAAAAGCTGAAATTACTCTATTTATTGCAAATCTACACCAAATAATGCTTGGTCAAAATTTGAGCAAGAGTTTAATTGAATAATCAAGTTGAAAGGTAACTTTGATTGCAATGGTTGAAAATAAAAAACGAGAAAATTTGATTTCGGCTTTTAAATCCCAACTTTTGAGGTTATATAAAAAATGTTCAGGACGTATGTATGTATTTTGGGGGTGATATTCACTGAGACCTAAAATATCTATTGTTCCCCCTTACTTCTACTTAGTTTCTGAGGAGAGTCTCAGAAACTAGTAGCTCCTTTAGTCCTATTTCCCGGAGGAATTTTAGGATGTCTGCAGGCTTTAACTTAGGTAAATGTTCCTCTTCTATCCAGTAATCTCCCAGGTGCTGTGCTATAGGATTCTGAAGTGCTGTGCAGTTGGAAAGTATGTGGATGGAGGTTTCTTCTTCCGTGCCACAAAATCTTCCTCCACTATTTTGAGCTTTTTCAGGTGACCATTCAGGCGACAAAGTCCCGTTAGGATCCCTGTTAAAACTATTAGCGCTGTTTTACTTTGACTTATGCATTCTTTTGATCTCAACAGGTTGTAGTCACCCAGAAGAGTCTTTGATTGTATAAGCCCTTCTAGATCTTTCCAATGGTCAGATCTTCTCTTTTTCTCGGATTTACCTATTTCTTCCAATATTACATTGGGGCTGATTCCGCAAAAGGGTTCAGGCCCCTAGAAAGGTATTTCAGTCCCCCTCTTTGCTAGTTCATCTGCTATTTCATTTCCTTCTATTCCAGTGTGTCCTGGAATCTATAGTAAGGTGACTATATGGTTCTCGCCTAGATTATTGAGTTTGTCTAGGAATTCCCACACCATTTTGGAACTGATTACACAAGAGCTCAGTGCTTTAATGGCTGCTTGACTATCTGACATTATGATCCATTGTCTTGTCTTTTGTTTCCTTTGTCAATTTTGAACTGGGCGGTGGATTTCCACTTGAAAGATACTTGGAGTTTTTCCCAAGCTTTCAAAGTGTTTGATTTCTGGCCGAACACTCCTATCCCAGTTCCTTCTATTGCTCTTGAGCTATCTGTGTACCATTGAATGGTATTATTTCCAAGTCTCGTAATGGTATTTAAATCCCATTCCTTCTTGTTGCTTAATTCCGTTTGTTCAGGATGAAGCTTGTGTTTTAATTATCTACAAGTCATGTATTTACCAAAACCAGGAAGAATGGACTTTTCTACTCCAAAAGCATATCGACCCATCAGCCTCACATCGTTTTCAATGAAGACCTTGGAGAGGCTGTGCGAACGATATATACGAGATGCATTGATAACGCAAAACCCATTGCACCCAAACCAACATGCATACACTCCAGGGAGATCAACCGATTCGGCTCTTCACCTTGTGGCGGGCCGCATCGAAAGATCGCTGAAATACAAGGAGTCCACCCTGGGCGTATTCATAGACATAGAAGGGGTGTCCACAGGGAGGGGTACTTTCACCACTACTGTGGAACATGGTCTTAGACTCCTTGGTCAGCCGCCTCAATGATGGCAACCTCTACACAATAGCTTATGCAGATGATCTAGTCATTCTGCTAACAGGAAGATTTGAGGAGATACTCTGTGCTCTAATGCAAGAGGCGCTCAACATCATAGAATAATGGTGTAAAGACCATTCTCTGTCAATAAATCCAAAGAAGACAGAAATGGTACTCTTCACGAAAAAAAGGAAGCTTGCAAAACATCAAGTGCCAAAGCTCCTAAATACCGAACTTAAGTTCTCATCAGAGGTGAAATATCTAGGTGTCACATTTGACAGTAAGTTAACATGGAACTCTAATCTAGAAAACAGAGTAAAAAAAGCATACAGCTCTTATGAACAGTGTCGCAGAACCATCGACCGTACCTGGGGAATGTCACCCAGGGTTACTGCCTGGATCTACACTGCCATCATCAGACCTATGCTAACGTACGGCGCGATTGCCTGGGGAGTTGAAGCAAACCAGCTGACAGTCGTCCGTAAACTGGATCAAATTCAGAGAACAGCATGCCTCAATACAACAGGAGGCATAAGAACCACACCAACCAGAGCGATGGAGGTGATCCTTGGTCTCACTCCCCTTGACACACATCAGGGAGGTTATTTTGATGACCATGACACGCTTACGCTCTACCGGTATACAACCTGACGTAGGATCTGGTAGATTGAGACGTATCCTGTGGCGTGAGGCACTCAATGAGGTCCCACTGCTGCAGGCAAATACGGACGCAATCTCACCACAATATGCCTTCCACAGGCCCTACAAGGTAATCATTAAATATAACACACAAGACACATCAGAAGAAGGCGCACTCCGTATCTTCACGCATGACTCTAAAACCAATATGGGCTCAGGATGTGGAATTTACTCCAGATCTCTGAATCTAAACATCAAATGGGCGATGGGCTGTAATGTCAGCGTTGCTCAAACAGAGCTCACTGCTATCTACATCGCCGCAAAAGAGATTACCAAAAGAAACACAGGTAATAAAATTCACATCCTTACGGATAGTAGACAAGGACTACTAGCCCTGAACAGACTACGTATCACATCAGGCCTAGTACTGGAGTGTCACCTGTCCCTGATCGAAGCCTGTAGCAACAACGAAGTCACTCTAGGCTGGATCAAGGGACACAGTAAATCGAAAGGTAACCAACCACATTGCCGACTCACTAGCCAGGAAAGCATCCTCCCAAAAACTCTTGGTCTGTCATTGGTCTGTTGGCATCGGCTATGATTGACCTAATAAAGGAACACTCCCTTGATAAGTTTAAGGGTAGATGTGACGATGCAGAAGGTTGTAGGCTTGCCAAGGAACTGCTGCAGTATCCGGACAGCAAAGTAGCCAAAAAATACGTGACTATGAACAGACAGAACCTTCGGACAGCTACGGGTATTCTGACCGGTCAATGCCACCTACGAAAACACCTCTACAGACTGGGTCTGTCTGACACTTCACTCTGTAGAGGATGTGAACAGGAAGATGAGACTGTCGAACACATTCTTTGTGAATGTCCGACACTCTCTCAATTTAGGTTTTCCGTATTCGGCGAGTACAGGCGAGTACAAGTACAGGCGAGTACAAGCCAGCATGAGGGAGCTTACTTCCGGCGACGTTATCGCCTACTTCAAACAAGTAGGCTGGATAACGAGCCAGAAGGAAGGATGCACAATGGGCCAAAAGTGCTGTGGGGCTCACCCACCCTTCAAATTCTTACAGATACAGATACAGATGTATTTACGCCGAAAAGTGCAAAAAACCGTTTCTACCCCTTCCCTTGCGCAATCGCAAGCATCCCCTTTCTGCAATTGTAATCCAAGTATTTGTGATCATTGTTTCTACCATTTTCCGATTAGTTTAGCTTCAGCCATGAATGTCTTAAGGTATATTTTCAATAGTTGTTGCTTGTTAGTTAAACGGTCATTGTCTTTGAAAAATACTTTTCAAAACTTATAAGTCGTTAGAATAATTATTATTCTGCGATATTTATGTATATTTTTGCTATTAAAAATGTTTCTCGAGTGAAAACGCACCTTAAGATAAGTGATTAATTTAAAAAATTTTATCTATACAAATCCAACGATCGTTATATTGAAACCCGCATGGGTATCTCTTGAAATGTTTGCTTCACATGTGGAAGTTATGAAACAAAATAAGTAGTTAATAAGCTGCCTTTACCAGTGGTATTCCAATAAAATAAATTTAATGCAAACATATTATCATCACTTTATATCCATTCATACCTACTGGGTTATACAAGCATGAAATCTTCTTTATTTCAAATTAAAACCACTTGTTTTCGTTCGTGCTGTTCTCGTGTAAAAGAAAAAAATTTACTCGTCGCTCGTCGCTAGTCGCTACCGGTCTTCGAAAATGATGACGGCTTGACACGTCCGACCGTTTAAAGAAATACTTTTAAGATAATAATAAGGCTCTGAGTGTAGATTGCGTGCGGTTAATTATCCTACGGTTTTTTTTCAGCTTTCGTTGGTGTAATTGTTTCTTTGAGAATTTGGAAATTGCGTGATTTGAATGAAGTATTTTTTGTTAATCTTTATTCGTGTGGTATTTAAAAAAATAATGTATATGGTTTTTGTTCTTTGTTCACATATTCACTTAATCTGATCATTAAACTGACTATAGTCAATTTTAAATTGATTGATGGCAACAGTTGAAAAAATTATGATTATTTAACGTACTTGATAATTATCAGTTGATATGAATTATATTGGTACTTTCAGTATATCTATTACGGTAAAAGTAGATACCTATTGCGGCAAATGTACACATTTTCCTGTAAATGTGCTCATTTGCTCCTCGTCAAAGATTACAGTTGTCAGAAACAAACATGAGCCCCGGAAAATAGGCGAACTAAAATAAGGTCCATTAGTCATTTTTAAATATAATCGAAATAATATGACCGATTGATTTCATCAACATACATCATTTTATTCATTCTGTATCAGTGTTGTCAATGCGAGGATGATTATCCGATTTTTAGACAATTTCACTAATTTGGATCCAATAGTTTTTCGAATATTTTGTAGAACGGATATATAAAATGGCTATTGTTTTTGGGGATTTTCCATATTGACTGGGGCCGAAGACTTTATTTAGATAACCAATGTGTCTTTTTGGTAATTTTGACAAATTCTAATAATTTGAATAGTAAGTTCGGGTAATTTTCATGTTTGCATCGGCAACACTGGACTATAACCAGTTCATATTTTGTTGCTTTCCATAGAAACTTGACCCTTCTTTTTCATGACATTAATACAGTCATGTAATTTGAAAATATAGACATTCAGGGCAAACGGTAGTTTTAGTTTTGGTCCAATATTAATTTTTTTGTTAATATTTAGAGTTACATTTTTAGCAAGTTTGATTTTATTTACATATCTCTTAACAGTTGACATTTATGGTATCAATATTTGGTTATCGATTCAAAATATCAAAATTGTTACTACAAAAATACAACTACAGCGACATGAACACGCCCACCAGGGCTCACGTTTGCTTCTGCCAACTGTACAGAATAAAATATAAGATGTTTCACTCTAGGGCGGTTTGAATCAAGTTGCTGTCCTAAACGGAAGCCGCTCTCATAAATTATGTTTACGATTCGCTTTTGTTGTCAATAACGAGACCGGTAGATACCAGAACAGTTCGAAGAGCTTATTTTATTTTAAGCTATACAGGGGTAATTAGAGAAATATTTAAATTAATAGGATTCTTTATCACAAAGGTTTATTTTTAAATGTTAATAATTTCGAAAAATGTTCGGGATATGAATTTGAAAAGGTAAGTAAAAAATAAACTTAAATTTTTAAAATGAATCAATTCACAGTTTTTATCCAGCATCTTGGTAATTTTGTGATACTTATTGATAATCTAGCAGATATTTATCACATATTCAGTTACATATACTCATTAGCCACCAGAATAATAGGGCCACTAAATCTTAAATTTTAATCTCTAAATAACGCGTATTTTTTGGATTGACAACTTTGAAACAGTGAAAAAAGAAGCAGCTGCAGGACTTTATTAAAATTTTTTATAAATGTAAAATACTAAGTTTGGAGTTTGGTTTATGTGTTAAATTTAATCTATTGTCTTTCAAATCTTTCAATAAACATTTGAGGGTAAAATATATACGGACTCTGGTGTAGAGACTTGCATAATATTTTAAAGGAAATTGAATGGATGATGAAAAGAAAATTTAGTAAATTTGTTCAAAGAGAACTGACCAGTTCCCTTTTGGTTAGCTATAGAATTGAATGTTTGTGTTTTCTTGCGTAATATACTTATTTATATAATACCCTTATTATAAAAATAAATCCGTAATTTTGTATTAACAAATATTGAAAAAGTATTTAAGCTTTGCTATTAAAGAGAAAAATATTAAAATGACTTTTTGCTCATTTCAACAATTAATTAATAAATTTAAAAAAATCTATACAACATAAATATAAAACACGAGCAACCAATTATAAACACCGTTCTAAAATAACAGCGCTCGCAACGTCCCGTATAATATGCCAAATTAAATGCAATTAAGGACGTATCGACGTACTGTACCATCCAAGTCACCAGACAGTCACCAGCGGCATCGGTGCTTTACGCGATAAATTTGAACGAGTGAAACATATTATATTTTATTCTGTAATCTTTGTCCTCGTTTGGGTAATGTGCATTCAACTAACATTTACAATTTCATAGGAGGAAAATGTACATTTAATTCACAATGACCATGTCGTTTTGGTATTTTTTGTGAGAAAAAGGGCAAGGAAATATAATCATTACATTCTCCCTTCCCCTTAAAAGATATACAATACTTTATGATGAACATTGAGTTATTCAAGAAGGAGAAGGGAATAAAATCATTGGAATTACTCTTCCCCTTCTTGATTAAATTGATATGCCCGTTACAAAGTATTGAATGTATTCACTCTTCCTCTTTTTGAAAAATATCCAATACTTTGTAACACGCGTATCAAGTGATTCAAGAAGGGGAACGGCTAATCTAATGATTATATTCCCTTCCCCTTCTTGAATAATCTAGTGTGCATTACAATTCATTCATCACTTAAGCAGTGCGATCAACATTTCTTGTTCAAAATCAAAAGTGAAAAACAATAAGAGAAAGGAATATTTACTATAAATATTTTTTTACTGCAACAACATTTTTAATTTATTTGTATTCCAACTTTTCTTAGAACATGAAGGTAAAAATATACTTTTACCAAAACGTGAAGGCAAGGTACACATTTGCCGGGAAATTACAATGTACATATACATTATATTTAGTTCACATATACCTAACTTTTTGGGAAATGTACACATTTTATTTTACGGTAAAAGTGTACATTTCCCAAGAGTGTACATTCACCGTAACATATCCACTCCGAACAATCCATAGTGGAATTCACATTGAGATGACAGTACAACGTTGTCAATCCTACTGCCATTGTAAGTTTTGCTACTTTTGTAAAATAAGTAGGGTTTCCATACGTCCGGACATGTTTGGAGACCTAAAAACAACTTTGTTAAATATTTCAATCGCAAAACCGTCAGTCAGTTCCATGATGAACCAAAAATTATTCGTTCTGGAAGTGTTTCCACCAAGATGGTGGCGACAAATATATCAAAAGGTTTTCTACACGATCAAAGAACTGTTGCCAGCTTTTTAAAAATCTCTTCTGCTGTTCCGTGACGTCACGCCAACTAAAACGCGTTCTTGAACACACCTCCAAATTCGCTACTTTAACTCACATTTTAGACGTTCCGGATTAATATTAAAAAAAAATTTGACATTCCATATTGGGATTTAAAATGCTGTAAAATTACTCACTTATGCAAGATATCTATTGAGTAAGACCTAACGGGTCTGGGATATATGTACGATATAACCGAGCATTTAACTTTAAAGTGCAATTCAATGTCTGTGGAAGCACATAGTTCGAGAAGTTGTTGTTGCTTCTTAGTGAACGGTCTACGGATCTACAAAGTTCATAATGAACTGTTTCTTTTTCAAGTTTGGTCTTTTGGATTTGATATTTAGTACGTGTTGTATTTGGGTAGAGCAATCGCTTGCGGAAAAGTCACTTTACGCCCGTGTTAGATACACTATTTTTTCTACTAGCTTACGGAAAAAATCCTATAGTTGCCATGAAGGAACATTTCTTATTAAATACATATCAACAAATTATAATTAATATTAATACCTATTGAATTGTAATTTGTAGCTTTCTGCAGATTAATGCTGGTGAAAAAAAGTGATTTTCATAAACTTTAAATAACGAGTATTATCTATAATATTTGTTTGTGAATGCTGGGTAGATCTGTATAGAAGCAATAAATCTGTAATGTGTAAATGTGTAAAACATTGGTTGCGTAACAATTTTACGGAGAAAGTTCCATAAATAGTCACGCTTTACGCCGTATTTATTTTTATATGTATTAATTTACGATCCTACTATTTTTTTAATATTTTTTTAATGGCTAATTTCCACCAACGCGTTTCTCTTTAATCAATTTTCTTATCTTAAGATTTATAATTTTTTCTTGGTACCGCTACCGATTTATTTTAATATTTAATTTAATATTAAAGTGAAATTAACATATTTTCGAATTACATTCGGTAGCCAATGGAATAATCCTCATTATCTTTAAATCCGATCACGTTGTAAAATAAAAACCGAAATGGGTCCTTATCTATTATGCGGTAATAAATAGTACCGACAAAGTACCAAAAATTATTAATATGTTTTTTAATGTATTAGAATTAGAAATTCCTCCTACGCTTGTATGGATTGCTTACTAAAAGAATAATAAATTCAAATTATGAATGCCGAAACTCTGTTTGTTTGTTTGTTTGTTTTCAAATTTCAAATGTATTTTTCCAAAGTATTTCAAATTTGATACGAGGTGGTTCTTTTTTGAGTCGTTTTCAGTTGATTTACATTTTTTTGGGTGATTTTAGCAGGTTTAATTTGTTTTTAATAGTTTCAGACAATTTTCATTAATATTAGTGAATTTTTTACTGTTTTAATTTCATTTTATATAAGTATATTTTGGACAATTTAGGTTTCGGTAGATTTTTGTAAATTTCTGGACGATCTGAATCATTTTCGGATAATTTCGTTGATTTTTGTAGTTATCGATTGTTGATTGTTTTAAATTGTTTTTTGTTAGCTGTTAGTTTCACATTTAGCTTAGTTTTTTCGGTTAATTTTTGTTTGCCTTAGGCAGTTTTCAGTTAGCTTCTGTCAATGAAGGCGTTTTTAAGTAATTTTCAGTTGAATTTGTTTGTCTTTGATTGTTTTCAGTTAATTTCAATTGGTTCTTGCTTTTTTTGTTCACATTATTTTTCTGTTAATATTGGTTGATTTTCGCCATGTGTTTATTTGGAAATGTTTTATTTTTTATAACTTGGATGTTTTTGAATATTATTTATCTTTACAGTTATCAGTTTTTAGATGTTTCTGTTTGTTTTCTGTTAGTTATTTGTAGTTTTCGATTGGTAACTTCTAGTTGATTGCAGTTGTTATAAGCTGCTAGATTTTAAGGTTTTAGTTGATTTGTATGAGTTTCAGTAATTTCCAATTTACTTTGTCTTATTTTGAGAATTTTTCATTGTCCTGAGTTCATATAATGTGCTTTTGCATATTAATTTTATTTTAGTTAGTTTTTATTATTTTTGCTTGCTTTTAGATGATTATAATATATATTTTTGTATTTTCTGCTTTTTTTTCACTGACTGAAATACTAGCTACACATTTATCTGCATGTAGTCAAATTTGGTTAGTACCAATGTTAGAAAGAGAAATTTCCAATAATCGATTACCTGCGTTATCAGGATAGCATCATAAATTTTATTCAGGTTTTCTTATGATTTATCATTGGAATAGTTGTTAATCGATACACACTTCAATACACAAAATCACCAAACTGAGTTATACATATTTTGAAAAAAAAATCATACACAAAAAAGTAACAACAAACGCGTTTTGTTAACAACATTTCCAAAATAAGCGACAAAAAAAAGCGCTATCCCAATAAAAACCGTTCCTGGAACGTGCACTACACTGGATTCCATTTCTAGTAGACTATCATATCGTTAGAATGTCATAAAATAAAATATTTTATTTCACATTTCACATGTGATCTACTATGAATGGACCTTAATAAAATTGGACAACAAAGTTTTGTAGTCTTAAACTTCAAAATATTATTGACTATCTAGTTGTCATATTTTTTTCGTTGTGTCAGATAAGGACCAAAAATTAGTTTATTACTAGTTAATCTTGACAGCGGTAGCTGAAACGCTACCGAAACGTCGAAATAAAAAATAGAAAACATTATTGTGGTTTGTTTCCCAAAAAATAAGAGAAAAAATAAGTAATTTTTGTTCTATTGTGTCGATTTTGACGTTTTTTATTTAGTTTTGGTTAATTTTAGTTTGTTTTGTAAGGTTTTATATGTTTTGGATTGTTTTCAAATAAGTACTTTTTGTTTTTTGTCTATTTTGACGTTTTTTAGATTTTTTTTTTCCATGGAGCCGTCCCTTCGCCGGTACCACCTCAGCCTCCTGGGCTTATTGTGGATACTCCTAGTGTTCTGACTACAACTGATTCAGCCAATCTGGTTGGTTGTAGAAGTCTTCTGGAGTCATTTGGGTTCTGCCATACAGTTTCTGCCTTCTGTGGTCCAGCGACTCACAGTTGCATATAGTATATGCAGAGCTGTTTCGGTATCCTTTTTGCATCTTCTGCATGTAAGGTCTCCGTTATACAGCCCTATTTTGTTTAGGTGCTCCTTTGTGGGAAAGTGTCTCGTAAGTAGCCCCGTTATGGTGCGTAGTTTGTTCCTGCTCATTGAGAGCAGTTCTTTCGCTACTTTTTCTGATGGTTCTTTTATGAATTTCTTCCCATGTATTTGCCTGGTCGTATTCTTCCAGTGTTTATTGTGTTGTTCTTTCACCCACCCTTTTAACCATGACCTCGTTAAGCATCTGGGGATGCCAACAGCAGGTTTTGGTCCGTTCATCAGAGTTGACGATCCTACTCTTGCGAGTTCGTCAGCTTTTTCATTGCCTGCGATTCCTTTATGACCTGGGACCAACTCCAGTGTTACACTGTTCCGAGTCGCCAGTCTTCTAAGTTCCTCGCCGTATTCCCATACTAGCCGAGATGTCACCCTATAGCTTTGAAGTGCTTTAAGGGCAGCTTGACTGTCACTGTAGATCCTGATCTGCATGTTGTTGTAGGCTCTCATATTATTTGCCATTGCACATGCAAGTATTGCCTAGACCTCTGCTTGAAATACAGAGACGTATTTTCCTAGCGAGACGATTCCTTCATATTTGCTCGTCTTGCTGTATATGCCCGCTCCAGTGCCGAGTTCATTTTTGGATCCGTCTGTATACCAGATCAGTTCATTCGCTCTACTAAGTGGTGGTGCGCTCTCTTCCTCAAGCTCCTCTCGATCTTTGATGACAATCTCGAAGTTCTTGCGAAAGATATATCTGGTGGTCATGTGGTCTGTTGGCATTTTGAAAATGTCATCATCCACATGCCTTATCTCTGTGTGTCCTCTCCCATGTGCCACGTCATGGTCTGATGCTTTTTCCAGTCGGCTTAGTGCTGCCCATGCTTCGCACATTATGACACAATGTAGCGGAGGAAGGTCTAGCATTGTCTCCAGCGCCGCCAGGAGTAGTCCTCATTGCCCCTGCAATGCCAATGCATGCAAGTCTTTGGACCTTGCTTAGTTTTAGCATAGCAGAGGATTGTCTGATCTTTGGCCACCATACCAGAGATGCATATATGTGATCCTGGGAATGACAACCAACGTTTTTTAGTTAGTTTTGGTTGATTTTAGTTTGTTTTGTAGGGTTTTTTATGTTTTGGATTGTTTTCAAATAAGTAATTTTTGTTTTTTGTCTATTTTGACGTTTTTTAGTTAGTTTTTGTTGATTTTAGTTTG
>CAJUYI010005290.1:0-16053 GCA_910591695.1 Galerucella pusilla
AATTTTAGTAAATCCAAGTGGCACTACCCTCGGAGTCAGAGTGCCCTGTTACAAATAATGTATCTCGTATGTATGCGGCTGGGATACGTGCGAAGAGGGGAAGAGTGCAGGCACGTCAAGAAGCTCCGGCTCCTGGAAGAGATTCCAGTTCTGGCTCGAGCGGCTGATGAATGCCTGCGTAAGTACTACTTCACTACCCCATACAGGGCCATGATCCGGGAAAGAGAGTCCTGGGAAAAAAAAAGAGAGGAATACACAGCCTAATGGGACCGTCTGGTACACAGATGGCTCATGCTCCGGTGATAGAGCAGGGGCTGGGATTTACTCCAGGAACCCAAGAACACAAGTTTGTGTACCATTGGGTGATAGTGTATCTGCATATCAGGCCAAGATATACGCTATCTTGGAATGTGCGCAGATAAACCAATCAGGCAGAAATTAAAGCTCTGAGCAACTCAGTACTTGCTAACAAATGTCGAGAACGACTTGCTAATCTTGCAAGGCGGAACGTGGTGCGGCTAGAATGGATTCCAGCCCACTCTGGTTTTGAAGGCATCGAGATGGCGGATGCACTGTCTGCGGAAGGGGCGGCAGCTCCTTTCTGCGGCTGAGGAATCAGCACCTCGCTCATTGGAATGCTCTGCAGGGTCCTAGACAATCCAAACTTCTACTGAAGGGATGGACTGATGGACACGCCAGGGCAGCTGCTGAACTACCAAGGGCTAAGTAGGCTGAGGAAGATAGCAGGACTCCTAACAGGGCACTGCTGTATGAGGAAACACCTCCACAACTTAGGATTAGAGGGAAGTTCCCTATGTAGGGGTTGCGGCATGCCTGCGAAACGTCAGTCCATGTTCTCTTAGAGTGTCCACACTGGGCTGTACTACGCAGGCGAATCTTCTGAGTCCCTGTTATGGCCCCTGGAGACACAAGCAGACATCCATTGAAAAAGGTTGTGGCCTTTATTGAAGGGCTCGGCTTCATGGATGTCTAGGTAGCAGGAATGGCACAATAGGCCCGCCAGTGGCCTCAGTGCCGTTACCTTGACTTGAGTTGTCCAGGACAAGGCTCGCCTGCACATTTAGTAGTAGTAGATGTATTTATTTTGGGGTGACATTCACTGAGACCTGAATAGAAAGGTGGAAGCATAACAAGGTAGAGGTATATTTTTATTTTGAATTCGACTTTAATTGTTAGTATTTTTTGATATATCGATTACTCTTTTGTCACATCTAAAAGCATAATTGTAAAGCCAACATTATACGTATTTAAATATTCAAAGCGAGCTTCAAAGTGGATTGAAATGTTTTTGTCGCTCATTTTCATTTTGCGCTAAAACTATTCGGCATCACCGTGAACTTTCGAACTAATAAATTTTTTACTTTGAGTGACTTTGACACAGTTTTTTCTGCTGTAATTTGCTGAATAATAACACACAAGGTTCTGTGGAACTACTTAATTTTGATTTCCTCATATTATACCTATTTTCCAGATGCGTGTTAACTCTGAATGTCCCAAGTTGTACGAAGCGTACGAATTGTGTGGATATATTTTGCCATATTGTGATTACTATACGAAGTCAAAATTTAATGTGATGTATTTTATTTGGAATATACATGCTTAAAATATATCAGTTGACTGTAATCGTTTCTGATGGAAAATAGTAAAAAATGTGTTCAATAAAATAAGGTGACATGAATAAATGTGATTATTTTTTTCACTTGTCAAAATCTGACATTTTGGTGGTTTTAACCGTTTTAACCACAGAATACACCAGCCAAACAAGAAGCGAAAGCCGGCGTAAATCATTCGATGTTTTGGGGGCAAGATTTCGTGACCTTCAAACTGACTTTGACAGATAAAGGATCAAGTTACACTGAGAAAATTGTTCAAAAAATGTAAATTTAATGTTAACTACACGCAAAAAAAGTGAAACCAAAGAATCTCAAGTGATAATTGTTTATTTTTATGACTTGTTTCGACAAAGTTTCAATCGTTAAACTAAATTTATGAATTGTTGAAGTTAATTTAACAGCTTTACAAATATTGTAAGAAATATAAGTATAAATATAATAAGCTTTAGCTTCTTATTTTGGAGTACCATCCATCATTAAAAATAATGAGCTACTGTTTAACCAAATGATTCTTATTTTCTATATTGTTATCGAAATTATATGTGTATGTATTTATGTCACAATCATAATTATTCCATATTCTATGACATTCTTCTTCAACTTTGGATGAAGGATATCATTGAAACTTTTAAAAAGAACATTTTAAAGTGTACCTGTATAATAATACACACTGTATATTATAACTACTAATTTATTCCCACCCTAACTCATTGAATATCATACTTTTTATCCCACACTACATTTCTAAGATTTCCTGAATCTTCTGGAAGAAGACTCTCGATGCCTTCGGTTAAAAAACAAACGCCATTGCGATAGTGTTTACTTCTATGATTTTTCGTAGGGGAGATATGGGCATATTTATGAAATAACTGATTTCATTCCCAAATCCACTGATTTTAACCAATAATTTTTTTGTTACAGCGCACAAGCACCTCTCTATGGGGTGAATGGATGGGGGTGATGCACGGAGACGAAATAGAATACGTGTTTGGCCATCCACTGAATCTATCCTTGCAGTTCAACTCCAGAGAGAGAGAATTGAGTCTGAAGATAATGCAGGTGTTTACGAGATTCGCCGGCACTGGGTTAGTATTTTATGGCTCAAGACATTATTATGAGTTACATAGTGCCATATCTTAGTGTTCCACCCTAAACTGTAATAATATGAACGAAGAGTAGAAGGAGAGCTTGAAAGTTGAAGTTTAAATTATTACATTGCATGTTTCAAGTGACAAACTTGACGTATAAATGGTTATTTATATAAAGTTTCTAAGTTGCTTTCGTCAAAAATAATGGCAAGCGAAAAAGGCTACTTTTCAAAGTGATTGTAGAAAAATATAGTTTTTTCCACTACTCGCTATGAAGTTGACAATTATTGCATCTGCTAGCCAACTGAGAAGTTGAATTTCTCCATTAGTGGTTAATACTTTTCTCTATTATTAACCTAGGTCAAAAATGGACAAATTCAAATATTTTGAGAATTCAGGAATAATAGTTCAACAAAAACTTGTGCAACTTGTGGAGATTGTCTAGCATATTTGCTGCTCGAAATTACGCATCCAGATGAAATTATTTAAATAAAAAGGCCATTAGTTTAAAATTCGCGCTCAACCAAAAATGACTGATGACATGACGAGTACGTTCATGATATATCGAAAACTCACAGTGTACTTGTCAGTTAGACGACAGAGTAAAAACTTCTCGTGGTGCGTTTGTGAATTATTTTTAATTTTAGTCTTAAACTCGGCCTAATTTTTGTGCTCGGTCAATAATAATAGTCTTCACCACCTTGCTGTATAATATACTATAATTTATTCTGCTTTAAATTCAAGCTACCCACTTTATGGTAATATTAAATTTCATTAATAAAATCTTAAATTGATGTATGATTACATTTAATGTTTCCTACGGTGCTCAACTTATATTGTTAAGAATTCTTGCATGTAATCGGATGCCGATTAGACAATGATCAAAAACGTTGTTAACAAAGTAAACATTTCCGTTTGCCCTATTGCTTTCGTCATGCAAACTGAATTAATTTTCAGTTTCCCCTCTTACATTTTTATTGTAAGTACATATTTTCCTCACACTATCTTCCAACGTCATTGATCTATACATTTCTTTGTTAATTAATTGTTAGCAGCTCTTCTTTCTGTTGTTGACTCTATAGCTTTTTCTCAGTAGATTAACCAAGATCATGGCTGTTTGTCTATTGAGACTGCTCTTCATCCAAGTACTGCTATAGGCTTCTGAAAAGGCACATCAAGTTCCTTCGCGAACTAGCTGCTGCTAGCTAGCTAGCCCTGTTACCCAGGCTAAAGGAAACCTGCTTTGACTGCTCAACTCTTAAATAGCCGCTTGGCTATCTCAAACTCTCACGTGTTTGATAAGAACAGTGATACTCTTGCCTTCCACTTGGCTCTTGCATTTTCCTTGGCTTTTGCTCCTGCTGGCTAGCAAATTATTTCGGCATATCTGCCTATGATGAGTTTTTCGAAATTTTTACCGAAGCTATACCTGGAAAGCATTTTGTCCAATGTTTTCAACTCTTTGTGTAGCTCATTATATATCTCACACTCTCTAGGAATGTCTTTGGACGTAAGTCCCTGCAATAATTCGTGGAATGTAATGCCGCTAGTGAAAAAGTTGTCCATTATTACCTTTGTTCATAAATCAAAATAAATATAGAGATACATCACTGAAGATTTCGTAATTCATCCCATTAAAGAAATTCGATTTATACCCTATATGGGGGGATGAAACAATTATCTCGATAGAGGTAATATTTATTCAGTTCAGTATCGATTAATGTGAAACTCAGAAGGTATAACTGTTTTGACTTTCAATATTACCTGTCATTTACGTTAACAATTAAGAATATTAGGTAGAAACGAAGATCGATAACTCATTCCAGAATGCAACATTCAAACATTAAAGCAGAGAGAAATAAAGGGAAAATGGAGCGTGCATTTGTCAGCGAATAATATCGCTTTTCATTACGTTTGAACGTAAAATGCTTTTGTATAATTCTGGAGCATCTGACATATGCGGGTCGAGTAATCTCATCCTTCCTAAAATAATTTTAGTTGTACTAGCTCTTATGGTTGTGGGAATATGAATATCTAATGAATGTAAAATATAATTTTTGATTGAACACGTTTCGAACTTTGATGTTGATGAAGGTGTATCGAATAATTTGTACAGTGGAATTTATATCTTTTGATGTGGATGCTCGTTCTATGTTTGATTAGAATTAGAGTGGCTCTTTAGCAATTTCACAGGAAGTTTCTGACCCTATCATGACTTCCCTTGTTCCCTGCTTGGCTAATTCATCCGCCTTTTCATTGCCTTTTATTCCTGGGTGATCTGGTACCCAGGCTAGGGTCACTCTATTATGACTACCTAGTCTGATGGGGGCCTTGCAACATTCCCACACCAGATTTGAGTTGAACAATAATAAATAATATAGTTTTTTTTATTCTGTTATTTAACGTCGGTCTATTTCTGCGACTGAGGCTAATCTCCGACGCCAGGAGCACTCTACCCCTGACCGGAAATTTTGGCGAACCCACTAGTGTTCCAACCAGTGGTAGCGTTCTTTAACGATTCCAACATCAATGGACTCGGGACCTCGGTATTACGTCTCCTCCGAAAGACGGCATATCTACGTAGAATGCTTATTGGTATAATGCCTGCGAGCTGTGATATGCTAGTCCGCTGCAGGCTGTACGGGCCCTATACGATGGTTTTCTATGGCATGGTCGCCCATCCAAGTACTAACCATATCCGGCCTTGCTTGACTGTGATTATCGCATCAAACGCGTTCCACTACAGTGCTGGGTCGTCGCCCTAATATAGTTTGTAATAACGATGGTAAAAAACTCTGAAAAGATGAATTATAATACCTATTTGAACTGTAACCTTAGGAGAATTCTCTAAAAAGACTAAGTGGGAAAAAATTCACAAGACCATGACCTGAAGGGTTTAAGATTTATAAATAGTCAAAGTAAAATCATGGAGAACACCCCAAAAAACAAATTCTGGAACAAAACACCATTCAGGAGAAAATGTTGGGAATACAATAGGGTACAAGCATAAATTTTGCTATTGGTGGGAATTGACGCTTCATCAGATCTTCTAACACCTTGCATGCCTATTTTTTCAAAAAAATATAAACTTTACTTTTAAAACGATTTTATAAATCATAAAATTTGAAAGTTCGTCAAAACGCGCTTTACGTCATAAAGATGGCTGCCCCATGGTGTGACGTCATTTGTTTGCGTTCTTATCCGTGTATCACTCTCTGAGTTCTTGTGACCTAATTTGTTTCTGAAAGCTTCAAAAATGGATAAAGCCGAAAAAAAACTTTGTATTCCAAGTATTGCATTTTTCCAGTGTGTAAATCAACGTCTATTAAAACTCCAGACAAAATATTTGTTAATTTACCTGGTGGCGCGAGCAAAAATACACTTTTGTTTGTGAAGACCATTTTAATGTAAGTACCTACTTCTATGCTGGTAATTTTTATTCTTAAATAGTTTGATGTTATGTACCTATATGTCTAGGAATCAGCCATAAAAACATCATTTTCCTACGAGCACACATCGAAATATGGTTGGTATATATTGTATAAATAAAACATACTTTAAATCGTACTTACGATAATGCTTTAACTCCTCTTATTTCCTCTGCATTGAAGCAGCTGTTTGACTTCATAAATTCAAGCAGCATAAATGAGTCTACTTTGGGCAAGTTATCAGTTTGTGCTTTTACAAAACCTTCGCTAGGCATATCTTTACTCACAAAATATGAAAGAATCGTCACTGAACACTGAACTAGTAAATAAAATATATTCTTCCAAAAGTTTTAAAATATCCTCGGAAATATCGAATATTTATGTATACTTTCCACTTTACGTTGACTTTTAGAAATAAAAAAAAGCACACACAAACACGTAATGGTCTCAAACAAACATATAAATCATTTTTTACGTCGATGAAACAATTAATAGTTGATTAAAATACAATATAAACACACAACTACACATAACCTAATGCAATACCGGCCATTTTGACATAAGTAAACACACGAGATATGACATCACACGTAACATCGGTAGCGTTCGGAAATCCTCGGGTTGTGGTCGGAAAGTGCATTGAAATTTGAATTTTATTTTAAAATTTGGGAGTAATTTCCAATGGAAACTGGTTTATTTCCTATTGTTAGTAATTTTTGATATCATATCTACTATTATAAATTAATATCCAAGCAAAATATGAAATATGCGTGTACTCTATCGAATTTTGAATCGATATGTCCAAGTATTAAGCGAGTTATAGAAATATTTCCAGTCGGCCAGCTTTTAGACTTTTTGTGCTCTTAGTTGTTCATGTGAAAAGGCCAATAGCCACTATCAGGATCAAGAGTCTTTTCACCAGGTCCTTCTTGGATAAATCCTCCCTTGGATACTCTAGTTCTAGAAGTCTTTATCTCCAATGAGACAATGCTGAGAGGATGCTTCCATGCACAACTGACAGATATGTTCCTCCCTATATATTATGTTTGTGCTTCCTTAGGGTACAATTATTTGTCCTCTGATCTCTCTAATATAAAATGTCACAACTTTAATAATCAAGCGAGATCTTTTTCGCTAAATCATCAGTGTCTCTAGATAAAATTTTAAAAGCCTGTTTTACAGGAAAGATTAGCTTAGAGTCACGAGCTCTAAAGAACTAAAGGACCGGAAATGGCGAGGATATAATGTAACGCGTTAATTCGGGAGATACAAATATTTACTTTTATTATAAAGTATGCTGGGAATTTCAACACATGTAATCACTAGGCCCAGGAAACCTTCGGCCAGGTAGCTGCAATTTAAACTCAGGAGCGCACAATAAAGAATTTCAATGTCATATTCTTGATAAAAGCTTCTGCAAGACTTGTAGATCCGTAATCGAGTACAAAAACTAGCTGAAAATAAATTTGGAGTGAGATGCAGAGTGCAGAATTCTATATATTTGCATATGCAAATTTTTCAATTGTTATGAATGTATTTATTGAAAAAAGTATGTAAATTATCCTCTGTACTTTATTTAATGCATAATTAAGCGTATAAAAATGATATCGTTACAACTTTCAATTGAATAAACTGGACACTCTTCTATATCTACACTCATCTATAACACAAAAATATTTTCACTATTTTTAAGAAAAGATCGTAACCGATTTCAATACATCTTTGAAACAATTTAATTCTGAAATCAATTCTGGGATATATCTGTAGCAGACTTGGAATAATTACAACAAACAACTCGTAATTTCAGCCAAGCTTTTGTGTAGGAACAGGTTACCAATATTTGTCTACAACACAGAAGCGTATCTCAGCTTTCACTACTTGTTTATACAGCTTCGGAAAACGCCAAAGGCGTCTAATACTTTGTCTCTATTCTATAAAGAGGATATTTTTTCAATTATAGTAAATGGTTCACCATCTGAATTAAATTGAAATAAGATCCTAAGTAATTGATTTCATATTCATTGGGTATGGAATGTTGCTCACAATGGACATAATATGGATACAATATAATTAAATATAATTATTTTTAGAACACTACAAACAGTTTTGTGGCTATATAATTTACATGTTGAGCTATTTTTTGGGTACTGATTTCTGAATGTTCGTCAATAATTTGAAGAATACGATCTCCAAGGTGTGAACTTCTCGGAGATGTAGAGGTCTTCTTAAACGGAAAGCTGGAAAGATGGAAATGTGAAATGCTTGGAGCAATCTTAGGCGACATAAAAATACCTGAAGGGTGGAGAAGCAGAACAAATGAAAAAGTAAACATGTTGTACGGAGGTTATGTTGGTTGGGACACGTAGAAAGATTAGGCGAAAAAATAATGACAAAAATGGCACTCAATAGAACTCTAATTGGGAAAATATGAAGAGGACGGCCGAGAAAAAGATGTGTCACTGAAAAAAATGAAATGCAAAAAAGAAAGCTAAGAATGGATGGAGGAAACTAGCTACCCTGGGTCTACAATGCCTGTAGAGCATACATAGATATGATTTTTGCGTGTTTTTGGCACAGTAATTGCCCAAATACCACTGAGATTAAACATAATCCATTCTAAACTATACCCAATAAGTGACAAATGTAACAAATATATAATATTCAATACTTTGTATCATCATTAGTGAATATATTTCCCTTCACGTTATTTTTGTGTACGCCTTTGTATTATCCGAGTAAAAGTGACTAACAATAAGGTGTATAATAATCACAAGAGCAGTTTCGCAGCCCTAGTACAGCTGCAACCTCTAAATTTGAATATTTAGAAGATTACTAACGTATTTAGAGACTCCAAGTGTGGATAATGCTCTTAAATGTAAATATTGTGTTATTATTTGAGCTGAATAACATATTTTATGTAAAAAACCGCAAAAATAAAGTATGCTAACTGGAATTAGGTAACTACACATGAACCTTGTCATCCCTTTCAGAAGGTAGTTTCGAAAAAAATACAGCAGCTTGCGCGAACTATGCCTAGAACGAACCTAAGGGTAAAAAAGAACCTTATAAAGTACTTAAGCTACTACTACTTAGGTTACTACTTATCAAAGACAACAAATGAATATAATTATGAGATTAGAAAATAATGTATGCTTGTTTACAAAGATAATAGAATAAAATAGGGTTAGGGTACCTAAATTATTTTTCACATGATTAAATGCGCATGACACAATTCGGCACTCATCGAAAAAGCTTACTGCTTGCGAGCGTGCGCGCATATCAGCACGAAATTGAATTGAGGATACTTACGTTTAAACGTCATTGTCCGAGCACGCGTGCCGAAGTGCCACTTCGCTACTAAATTGATAGGGGATGGGCTTTAAGACTCCGCTGTCCATCTGTCTGTCACTGGACTGAATTTCATGAACCGTGATAGCTAGACAATTTGAATAATCACAGATTATGTATCTCTGTTGCCGCTATAACAACAAATACTAAAAACAGAATAAAATAGATATTCATGAAGCTTCCATACAGCAAACGTGTTTTTTTTACTCGATAGTGACAACGGTAACAGGTAGATGCTAGAAATATTCAAAGAATATTATCAATTTTGAAAATAAATAATGAAATTAATTTTTAAGGGTGGTTATTAAAATAATTTCCAGTTTACCGGAAATTACCTAATTCCTTTTCTTTGGAAATAATCTGCCTGCCAAAAGAGGCAATAATTCGAACAATCACTTTTTTCATAAATCTCAATTTTACACTTCAGCTCTACCATTAAAAGGTCAATTAGTCGTTTCTAAATTCCGAAAACACTTTGGATAAACCTTTCCATTCCTGAACGCTTTCCTCTGGACCTCACTTGAATCAATTTTGCCAGTCGGTCAAATAAACATTTTGAATGAAGGGAAAGCTGTGCATTTGAAACCAGTGCTGTACTTGGTTTTTTGTTATGGGAAATGTTCGATAAATTGAATAAACTGCTCGACAGAGGGGGTTCGTAAATTCGGGGATTGTATCTGCAGTTTCAAACAACATAAAAATTTTATTGAAAATTAAATTGGATACGTTAACAACCACGCTCGATGGGAAGGGAGGGGAGAGTGATCGAGGAGGTATTGCTAAAGTCCGAAGTTGTTAAATTTTTTCAGTTTTTCCGGATTTTCTTCGCTACTAATTATCCAATTAATTCGCTTAAAGTTGCGCTATATTTGTATTTTTTATCTCCAATTCATCTTATGACACGATTTAAATGTTTATAACAATTTCGTGTGCAACATTTGTGAGCCGGAAATATATCAGATTTATATTATATTATGGCACAAACAATTTTCCACTAAAAACTTTGTCAAAAGCTCACTATTAATATTTAATAACAACAATGTTTAAAAATTATACAATTTCAATACATTTCTGTTATATTTTTACTGAAATATTCAACAAATTAAAAAAAATTAAATCCAAAGAACCCTTTAAAACTGCTACCACTGCTTATTCCACTGAGCACTTGCCAACGTAAAGCTCGAAATTGGTTTAGAGTTTAATTTGACATCCTCCGAAGAGGCTCTGAGACATCGTTTCTTGAGTTCCAAGTTACTGGATTAAAGGCACTAATTGCAAATTCCCTTCCCTAACTGGTTCGAATAATTTTAGGGCAAAGACGGACATGATACCCATATCGATAACATGTACAGTGCTATTCAAAAGTCCCCTCCCCCCCTTGTGTCTTTTGAACGGCAACACTTACATTAATAAAATTTGGAGGGTGATCATAAAGTGTTGTAAACTTCTTTACGAATGATAACAGGTGACGTAATAGTAATAGATGACGTCACAGTGCCACTCTGACCAATAATTTTGAATAGGACCTTATGGCAAGTGATATCTCGTTTGAAAGGCATTGACATTGGCTACATAACCATATTAATTTTGGTTGGGTTTAAACTGATTTTGACGGATAAATGAAATGAATACCAAAATTATTATTTCACATTTAAATATTGAAGATTTTTCAGTCCGTCTCTGGTAAGTTGTCAAAACAATTGATGTTTTCAATTCAATAGTATTTGTTGCTTTGCAAATTTTTTCTAAATAGCTCAAATATTTAATTTTATTATTGTTTAACGAGACGTTTAAGAGTTTACATAGGCAAAATGGTACGTACTCAAGCCGATAAAGTAGCAGCTATCTTAATAATTGGTGAATCTAGTGAGAATATCCATGAAGCGGAACGTTTATTTAATGAGAGATACCCAAATCGTCCTATCTCGAGAACTTATTTGAGGGAGCTTCTTCACAAGTTTGAAGCACCAGGTAGTGTTCAAGATGCCAAACGATCTGGTCGACCAACATTTAGTGATGATAAAAAATTGATATAGTTGCTGAAATGGTAGTAAACCCTACTTCCTCTTCAACTAAAGTTGCGTCTATCTGTGAAGTAAGTAAAAGTACAGCACAGAGTATGTTTGCCAAACATAAATTTCATCCATATACAAGTTAAAAATGGTGCACCATCTTTCGGATGACGACCCCGACAGAAGACTCGAATTCTCTGAATGTATGACAAATAAAATTAGTCAAAACCCACATTACACAAAAACAATTTGTTTTAGTGACGAAAGTACTTTTTGCCTATACACAAAATGTAAGGTATTGGAGTGATACAAATCCTCACACCTTTCGTGAACAACATACCCAATTTCCAGAAAAAGTTCATATTTGGGCAGGTATTTTGGGGGACCACATAGTTGGTCCTGTCTTCCTAAATTCAAATTTAAGCGGTGAAGTGTATCTGGAGATGTTACAAAATGCAATTCTTGAAATTCTGGAAGATAATCCAGATGAATTCGGCCATCTGGAAATAACATTCCAACAAGATGGTGTTCCTGCACATTATTATGGTGCAGTAAGACGTTACCTGTATGGAGAATATCGAGGTAGATGGATCGGCCGGCGAGGTTCTATAGAATGGCCACCTCGGTCACCAGATCTGACACCATTAGATTTTTTTCTATGGGGGTACTTGAAATCCAAGGTTTATACTACGGCAACAAATAACATTGACGTTTCGAAAGAAAGAATTATTGAAGAATGCAATGCAATTTCAGCTGACATATTCGAACGAGTACGACAAGAGTTTACTAATAGGATGTATTACTGTCAAGAACACTTTCTATAAAAATTCATTGTTGATATTTGATTGATTAAATTCAAAAAAATAATTTCAATAATTTTGGTATTTATTTAATTTATCTGTCAAAATTAGTTTAGATCCAAACAAAATCAATATGGCTATGTAGCCAATGTCAATGCCTTTCAAACGTGATATAACTTGCCATAAGGTCCTATTTAAAATGATTGGCCAGAGTGGCACTGTGACGTCATCTATTACTATTACATCACCTGTTATCATTCGTAGAGAAGTTTACAACACTCTATTTTCACCCTCCAAATTTTATTAATGTAAGTGTAGCCGTTCAAAAGATACGAGGGGGGAGGGGACTTTTGAATAGCACTGTATATAAACACTGTGTTATTTATAAAATGCGACATAGAGATACCTGTACAAAACTGTTAACCGCGGGTTCACTTTTTTACCAAATAGTATGTGAAATAGACTATAGTATATTTGCACAAAACTATTTTCCAAAGTAAGTTGTCCGAAAATCTATTTCTCCTTTAAAAAAGTTACTTACGTAACAAAAAATAAATTTTCACTGAAGTTTGGACAGTGAAACAGAATTTCATAGTAGTTTGTTTTAACAGATATCACTGCAAAGCTTGCTAGCACGACTTCGGACAAAGTAAATACGATTTAGTTTATTTCAAGTTCTCGAGGAGAATAAGAAACTAGTTTGGAAACTACAAATCTACTTATTCAACCTTATTCCTGTAAGAGTAAATATCAACTCCACCCTGTAATCTAAGAAGATTAAAAAAAGAAATTACCAACTCAAAATATACGGCTTCTGATATATGACTGAGAGCTATTTATATTGGGACACCCAGTGTGAACGATAAATAATTATATCTCATCAATCATCAAGATTATTGAATGTATCCCATTTTTTATTCCAGGAAACCTGTGACTGACGATGTAAACTGGCCTCTGTACACTAAAGACCAACCGCAGTACTTCATCTTCAACGCCGACAAGAACGGGATAGGTCGAGGACCTAGGGCGACAGCCTGCGCTTTCTGGAACGATTTCTTACCCAAGCTACGGGACAATTCAGGTAAATCTCACTTCATCCTACATGTTAGCCAAGGATTACTGTGAAATTTCATTGAAATAAGAAGGTGGGATCACGAGCGGAACAATATAACTAATATTCAATTTTATTTGTTAAGGGAAGATTACATTATAGTAGGGGTTGAAACAATAACTGGTCAACTCAAAACTGGATTGGGGAAAATAAAAAATCGAATAATGGGACTAACTAGGTCTCTTATAGTTCATTTACGATAAGTTTGCAATTTTGACATTTGTAGTAACAATTGCATTGAACAAAATCTAAATATCTCAAGTGTAAATCAACGTCTATTAGAACTCCAGACAAAATATTTGTTACTTTACCTGGTGGCGCAAGCAAAAATACACTTAAGAGAAGTAAGTACCTACTTCTATGCTGGTAATTTTATTCTTAAATAGTTTGAGGTTATGTAGCTATATGTCTAGGAATCAACCATAAACACATCATTTTCTTACGACCACACATCGAAATATGGTTGGTATATATATAAATAAAGCATAGTTTAAATCGTACTTACGATAATGCTTTAACTCCTCTTATTTCCTCTGCATTAAAGCAGCTGTTTGACTTCATAAATTCAAGCAGCATAAATGAGTCTACTTTGGGTAAGTTATCAGTTTGTGCTTTTACAAAACCTTCGCTAGCCATATCTTTACTCACAAAATATGAAAGAATCATCACTGAACACTGAACTAGTAAATAAAATATATTCGTCCTAAAGTTTTAAAATATCCTCGGAAATATCGAATATTTATGTCCACTTTCCACTTTACGTTGACTTTTATAAATAAAAAAAAGTACACACAAACACATAATGATCTCAAACAAACATATTAATGATAGTTTTACGTCGATAAAGCAATTAATAGTTGATTAAAATACAATATAAACACACAACTACACATAACCTAATGCAATACCGGCCATATTGACATAAGTAAACACAAGAGATATGACATCACACGTATCATCGGTAGCGTTCGGAAATCCTCGGGTTGTGGTCGGAAAGTGCATTGAAATTTGAATTTTATTTTAAAATTTGGGAGTAATTTTCAATGGAAACTGGTTTATTTCCTATTGTTAGTAATTGTTGATATCATATTTACTGTTATAAATTAATATCCAAGCAAAATATATAATATGCGTGTACTCTATTCAACATGTGCATGAAGATAATATTTTTCAGTTAAACTTAGGGTTTCAAACTTGAACCTCTTGAAATTTATGTATTTACTCATCAAAATTTTATAATTTTTGTTCTTATTTTTGAGCTTAATGTAATCTTATACAATAAACAACTTATCAACAAAATTTTATGCCAACAGCTGGAAAAAAATTACAACGTGGCAACGATGTAGAACATTTGTCATGGTTTGTTATTGCGAACTTAACGTAAATGAACTATACAAATTCGGTCACTACTTTGCGAATTTGGTTATTGATAATATCGACAACTTAAATATACTCTCAATTCTTGCGCATCAAGTGTTCCCAATTCAATTCTGGATACCAATGAGGCGCAAATACAATGAAACAGGTCTATAAGTGATATTGTTTTGTATATAGTTTTACCAAAATCTTTCCCTGTTGCAAATAGTTGGTGAAGTCTTTGACATTCTTTACGAATATTGGTGCTAGTTTTATGATACTACTAGTTTGTTGAGTATTTTTTTCTGTGTAGAGTTATTCTATGGGTAGCTCTTTAGAAATTTCCCAGAATGAGTTCTATCTGAAAGTTCAGGGTCTTTCAGGACTTTATGTCATAGAAAGTGCTTCAGATATTATTTTGTGGTAATTTTAGTAGCAGCCGTGCGGTGAATAGTGTATCAAGTTATTCAATTATGTAAAAAGACATTCAACGGTTAAGCAGTAATTCAAAATTCTTTTTTATGGGAAAAAAAGGTGAACAGAGTCACAAATAATATTTTAAAATAAGCTATTTTTTGTGTTAAAAGTTTATATACGAATGATAAGTTTGGTTGAGTTGGGTTAGACTTCTCAGTTTATTTTTTTTTTCTAGAATATAAAAATTTTATCAATTTTGAACATTTATTTACTTTAGGGTAATGAAAAAACTTGGTCACTTTTCATATTCTTTTTATCTTTTTAAGATAATCTTCAAGCCAATAAAAAGAGGAAACCCTAATGCTTACGCTTATCCAATCTCTTTACATCAAAAAGGACCTCAATCAAGATATGGGTTAACTTGTAACTTTTTTCTTCCGTATAGGGCCGTCTAAAGACCCTTTTCAAATAATTTTACTACCTTGATCATGTTACTTAAGGATTTTTGAATACAGGCTCGGCATTATATCTTTAGGTATAGGTAATAATAGTACTAGCTGAAGATATTAACCAAATCGGCCAGGAAAAACAATTGGAATTTTTGACTTGTTAACCTTAAAATGAAATTTTAGGAAGACCCATCCACTTGGGGAAAAGTTTACAATGATGGTCATAATAAAACCATCGAAAACTGACATTTTCAATAGTTGTAACGACTTTTACCTTCAATATTGTACTATACAAGAACTGGATATGTAATAAAACTTCCAGGATCACATATGGGAAGAACTGACTCATTTGGGTGGCTTCTTTGTGTTTTTGTTAATGTAAGAAATAGTATATTAAAGTATAAGTGGAT
>CAJUYI010005291.1:5760-16050 GCA_910591695.1 Galerucella pusilla
GTTGAAAATTAACCCTGTATCTATAACAACAAAATAACTCGTTACACCATATGTAAACAAAATAATATAGAGTTATAAGTAAGATACATTATAAAGTGTAAAATAATAATTTCACTTTCATATATTTATCACCTATACAAATGTACAGATATACAAAAATTTTTTTTTTCATTTTTTTTTTATTTCCGCATCAACCACATTGGTTATTAGCGAAGGAACAGCGAATGATTACTTTGTACATAGGTTAGTTGAACAATACAATATTTATATTTGGTATAGAAGCACAGAATCCTTTAAAGACTGTACTAAACTTTGGACACTGCACTTCTTGATCACTGCACTTGAATTGTTCGGTAGGTGATGCTGTAACCTTGCGACACTATATTATAGCGGACACTCAATCAAAATATGTTTTATTGTAATGGGATGCTCACATACCTACTTCACAATACGGTTGACACTCCTTTGACAGTAGATATTAATGGCTGGGTCTGCTATGTCCTAGACGTAATCTAGTCCGTACATTTTCCATGAACCGATTGGGGGCATGATTTTGTCATGGTCCAAACAAAGATTTGATCTCTCGAGGCTGAGATTGCTTCAGTCTATCACTCCAATTTTTCAAAATTTTGTGTTTGTGGGTAATTTTCAGGTCTATTGGTAATGGATTGAAATGTGGAATTAATCTATTATCATTTGCTGCTTCTCTTGCCGATTTATCGGCCTCTTCGTTACCCACCAATCCTACATGTGAAGGAACCCATAGGAATACGATACTATTATTATGAATTATGAATGTCAAAAATATAACAGAAATTAATGGAGATATTACTGAATAATATATTTTTCCGAAAATCACTAACCTAACCAGACAACATACTCCTTAAAAAAAATCAAGATTTCCTATCTACTTCCTCAATGATGATGATATTTCCTCACAGTTGTTAGTGTTCTGAATGGATGATGATTGATAACACTTTACTTTCGAGTTTTGATGTCAAATTCCTAAGGTCCATTCACAGTAGATCATATCCTTGGTAAGATGTGGAATAAAATATTTTCCGCAAATTGCTAGGAAATTCTGACATACTAGACAAAATTTCTTATAGCGAAAGTCAAGATTTCCAATTCTTTTTCTTACTGAGGAAATTATATTTCCTTACAGTTCTTAGTGCTCTACATAAATAATTGAAACCACATTGTTTATAAGGAATTAATTTATATTTTAAAACCATTCACTGCCTCAACTAGCTCTGGAAGAGTCGCAGAAATGGAAAATTCATCTTCACTTATCATTTCACTTTCCAGAACATCAGCAATTAAGTTTTTGCAGCCTTATAATTCAAAATACTATTAATTGTCGAGTTGTTGAAGATTTTCGTAGTGTCATATAGGGACCAACATTTTTATAAACTTGTTTATCCTTGATAATGGTGGCTGGAACCCTAAACGTTGAAATAAAAATACAAAAAATATTATGGTTTAATTTCCCAATAAATTAACGAAAAATAATCATTAAATTAGTCTTACGGTCTTTGCAGTAGCAGTTTTACTACAAAAAGTTGTGAGAGCTATGGAGAAACCAAGTCAGTTAATTTATTATATTCACGGGACTAACCATCCAATAACACAAAAATTTCAATGCATGATTTACATTAATCAACGATTTTTCTGTAGGCAACCCAACACACACCTGATACATTATATTTATATTGACAGTTACCTGTGGTGTAGGCAACCAAACATACATTTACATTATTCATTTTTGACAATAACAAATAAATATGTTCATTTTTTAAATATTGAGAAAAACGAATAGAACTTATACATTCGACGGAAAAGCTTTGTAACTAACACGAGTATTAAAAGGGCAATTAACAATCTCGAGCATTGAATTATCTCGATTGTTAATGGCCCTCATTAATCCACTTGTTGGTTAAATAACTATTAACATCGCATCGGTCACTATAAAATGTGATTCGGATATAATTTCTGACAAATCTGTTGGGTAGATGCTTCCTTAGATAGGTACTGAATTCAACCAACTTAATTTCGCATTAAATCTTAAAATTTTTGTGGCTTTAAATCTTGCATAGTTTTATTCCTATTTGTAGATAATTTTTTTTCTCCATGACTAAATAATAACGCACAAATTATTTTTACATATTTAGCTGCATAATGATATAAATTCTTCACACCAGTGAATAATGAAAAGAATTCACTCTCGTTAGCCAATCACATTCTATTATTATTAGAATTCACGCTAAAATAAATTAATAGTATATTATTAAACGAGCAATTTATGATAGCCATTATTCACGCTGGGTGACGTTTGCGTCCCGAGCCGCAGGCGAGGGGCGCAAGTCACCTGAGTGAATATTGGCCATAAATTGCGAGTAGAATTTGTCCACGACCCTTGATTTCTTTATTAAATAAAAGTCAGCTAACCTCCAGTTCATGAAGTTATAATATGTAGATTTCCGATTTTTCTGGCAGCAGTCCTATAGTCGTTAATTTCGCCGCTTTTTTTATTTCAGTTTGTGTACAAGAACGTTAATTTCCACTATTCGAATTCAATGAATTCATCTTTGCAGTAATATAGCAAGTTCGTAACAATTTGGTATTACTAACGTCAAAATTAAATAATTTGACATATATAGAGATGGGCGATACTGTGTAAAGTATCAATACAACGTACCGTTATAAATATATTGTTTTGAAATACTTAATATTAGAAAATATCGTTATGAAAAGTATCAATACTAAAGATTTCGATATTTTATCGATACGATATAGTTCAGAAACAAATTTCCTGAACAAAATACACATATTTAAAAGTTTATTTTATATTGTACCCCCATCTCTAGTCGTGAATTATGAACCATAATACACTCCAGTGTATTATGAACCATAATTCACTCTAGTAGATATATGGGTACCATATACCTTTCGTTAGGAGGTAAAATATCGACTTATTATTAGGTGGTCGTGGACAAAATGAATAAATCAAATCGTCTCTTTAAAACGTCAAATACCTAAGAATGCAAATCGCTTCTGACAGCGCGTAGTTTGAAACGTCAAAATAATTATAAAATCATAATTTTACCTATTATAAGAGAAAAAATGGACAACAGTAGCGATAGTGAATATGTACGCCTCCCGGAATCAATTTCATTTATAAATGTAAGGGTTTCGATTAAAAATATATAATTACGTATATGTATTTACTCTTTACATTTTTATAAATATGCTCTTTAGCCTAGTGGTGCGCGGACGATCGAAGTTCGATCCCAACTGGAAGTTTTTTCTTTTTAGTCGTGGAGAACGTATAGTCTTTTACTTGTGTAGAATGGCTATTATTCACTTGGATGATTCCAAAACTCACTCGCTGCGCTACCTCGTTTTGGAAACTTCATCCGCGTGAATAATAGCCATCATTCTGCACTCGTTGAAGAATATTCCTTCACGGGTACTTTGCTGACAGTTAGAGAGTGTGTCAGTGTGAAAATTAAGAAGCCTGGAACAGTTTTAAAACTACAGATTCAAATTCAATATGTCTTCACTTCATTTTCAACTTCAACCACAGCGAAGTTTTTGAATGCCTTTGTTTGTTTCAGGTTTTGGTAGCTAATTCTTCCATCAGACACCTGGTGCATATACGAGTACTTAGGTGATTATATTACTACACTTATATTAATATTCTAATTGGTAGAACGAATATCTGGGTATCAACAAGGGATATTGTTGTTAATAATGTTCAATTTTGATATCTTATGGATCAGGTAATAAATATAGAAAGCTATATTTTCAACACCGAAATTTTAATGGTATTTATTAATAAGAACCCATCGCGTTGATTTTACTGTTATACACACGGTCATGGATCTGTTATAAATATTTGAAATCGAAACGATAAATAACCAATAAAAAACCATAAAACATAACCTCAATTAAGTTTGAGTCGAAAATATGAAGGTAGAAAACACCGCTCGGTTGCCGATATAAATCGTAACACAGAGAATTGGTTGTTAGGAGGTGACAGAAGTCAACTTACACGTTCGTATCAAACTGAGATCTCCACGGGTACTGCTTTAATATGAATTCATTTGAATGTGTGTGTATGAGGATTATAAAGGTATGAATTCGTGACTGCACACATATCATGGTATCTACGAGAAGGAGGTAGATTAATAATAGATTGTTTGGTACTGCCTTCAATAGGTGAGTCGCCTTTGTTCGTGTCCTTTTTATCCGGATTTTATCACAATTCGTCATAATATTCGCTATGATAACAACATATCTAAGACGCGGAAGTAGAAATTGAAATTCATTACACCTGCCAAAACAACATTTAAAAATAAATTAAGTAAATGTTATATTTTGTTTGTTTTATAACAATTTCAAAAACTATATAGTGAGGTTAAGAGTTTCCCAAATTCAACAATATATTTTAATAATTACTAAGGAATAATTCACCATTAACTATTTACTTGGCCAAGACTCACCGAACACACACTCTCTTATTGACGATAACTCCGGACACTCGCATAAGACATGTCTGATAGTTTCATCTTCCTGTTCACACATCCTGCATAGGGGTGTGTCCACTAGCCCCATAGTATGGAGGTGTTTCCTTAGTTGACAGTGGCCAGTCAGAAATCCTACTGTTAAACGTAGGTTTTGCCTGTTCATTGCCAAATATTTCTTCGGCGCCAGCTTTCCAGGGTCGCCCAGGGTGATCCTAGCAAGACTGCATCCTTTGATTCCATCCCATCTCTTAAGGGATTGAGCATGGGTGTAACGTTTGGCTAGTTCCGCAATTGTCGAAGTCGTTAGGCCGTAGGTGTCACTGGGTCCTGAAATTTTCAGTCCAGCCGCTTTCCTGGCTAAAGAATCAGCAATGCGATTATCTCAACTCCTGTCGTGCCCTTTAACCCACCTCAGGATAATATTGTTATCTGCCGAGGCGTTCGCTAAATCTTGGTGACACTCTAGTACTAGTCCCGATATAACACGTTGTCTGTTCAAGGCTAATAGGGCTTGTCTACTATCAGTGCAGATTGTTATGTTTTTGCCAGAAATAAAGGAGATGTCTCGTAGTGATCTGTCCACCTTCCTGCGAAGGACAGGATGGACGATGACCCAGGAGGACAACTCCTCGGGAGGATGAACAATGGGTCACATGTGGCCTAAGTGCTGTGAGCCTACACTCACCCTCCCTACTCTACAGATACAGAGAGATACAGAACTATTTACTTGATTATGACAAGTGTTAACTGATCAGATCAACAGGTTAATGATCAAATGGAGCATCCCGGACGTTGGGTCTACTCTTCAGATTAGACTAGATGTTATATGAAGTGGCTACTGCGACCTTTCCAGATCTGTTGTGATACTCTCGATCTAGAATACCTGTCCCAGTCCAACTATTTTGAGAAAGTCTACAAGATTTGAGGCTAAACCTTTCCTATAGTCATTTTCTAGTTGCTTTTTTCGTCGCCCAATGCCAATGCCATCAGCTACAAATGCCTAATGAACTTACAGTGCCCATTGAGTTTGTCGACCATACCATGGATTTGTGGGCTGCTCTTCAATATGATAGTATTCATGGAAGAGAAAAATACAGGTTGGCTGCAATTGCAAGTGAGGAAAGACTCAAGTAGCATTCTCATATTGTTCCATTCGGAGAGTTTACGTTGAAAATCTGTGAATTTACACTAGGTACGATTATTGCTTTCCTTCATGCCCACACTTATTTTATTATTCTTAACTTTGCACGCTTTCTTATTTCCGATCAAATTTGTCCTTGCATTTAAGCTTCTGACCAATTTACCAATAGAAACTTGTATACCTAAATTAAATTGGGAATCTTGGTGACACTCGACCCTGAACACTGTTTACACTACCACCAACACAAGTATCTTTCGCACGTTTCGAGAACCATATCTTCTTCAGAGAATGTGTGTCTTCAGTCTTTCATATGTGAACTGTTTACCTTCAGTCTTTGGAGAATATGACTTATTCGTAGTGTTAATTGGGTCTTGTTTTTCTCTGAACATGTTCCAAGTTAGTTGCAATGCAATAAGATATTGGGGTTGGACTATTTATAGGCACTGGGTTATAGTGTCAGAGCTTGATATTTGTGTGTGATTTATTTATTATAAATGTTTTGAGATCGTATTTAGCTGGTTGTCATCTTGTAACAGCTGGTTTCATTTGTAGATTTGTCAAGATCCGATTCTTTTATAATTCCACTAATGTATTTAATATAGGAAACATTTTTTATCCTATCCTCTAACCATAACCAGGGACCCGGTATTAACCGAAAACCGGACCCCAATAAACACAGATACGCGAAAAAAACGTTGAATTTTTCAAGTAACGCCACCAGCATTCATCGTTGAAAAAACGGCAAAATGTCGTTAGGAAATACGTTTCATTCTGGTTTTACGGTAACGTTACTTGATTACGTTAATTCAATGTTATTCCCTCGTTGCAAATATACCCCTGATAATGTAATCTCTACTGAAATATAACGTTGTAGTTGGGTTTCAACGTAACTCGATTTATTCACGGTTTTTCAACGTTATTTATCCATTAAAATTCTACTTCTTTAACGATATTTTTTGGTTTCGATGTAACGTTACAGATATACGAATATATAACGTTGATGTTAAATTTGTTTTTACGTTGAAAACATACTTGTTATAATGTGAACTCTACTGAAATATAACGTTACAGTTTGGTTTCAACGTAACTCTACCAAACCACGGGTTTTCAACGTTATTTATCCAGTGAGATTCTACGTTACTATAACGATTTCTTTTGGTTTCCATGTAACGTTGCAGAAATACGAATTTTCAACGTTGATGTCCGATTTGTGGGGACCATGAAAAATATTGGAATAACACCGTTGTTCCAGAATGAATGCCATACAGGGTTAGTACGAAGTGTTGAAACGGTGAAATATCATAAGAAATAAAAACCGGAACAAAAATCGAAAAATTACTTTTCAATCATTTTTCAAAAGCTCACAAATGACACCAAACTCTACCCACCTTCTATACCTCCAGAGGATGGGGTAGCGGGCAACTTCCTACCCCTAGAAAAAAGAGAGGGATAAATTTAAAAACTTGATTAGATCTATTTTTTCGGCATACTAGGTTTCTTCGGTACAAAATACGTAGGTATTGTCTGCAATTTTGATACAATAATGAATTTCAAATCAGTTATTGTTCGGTTCAGTTGTTTAAGCATCTGAAACTAGTTAAAAACAAAACAATACTATATTCGTTGAAAACATGTAGGTATACTGTACTATAATCGATGCAAAATGTATTATTATTCCAAAATTAGAGACAAAATGTATCACAAAAATTGGACATAAGTCAAGTTTAAAACTTGATTTCGTCTTCCCTAAGAAGGGGAATCGATTATAGTACGTGAAATCAAAGCAATTTTTTTTCTCTGGAGAATCCTAATCTGCAAAAAAAAGTGGGGGAACAATTAAAAGTTGCTCCTGCCCTACACCCAGGAGAAGTGTTAGGTTAATCGAGTTTGGTGTCATTAGATAGCTTTTGAAAAATAATCGAAAAGGCCTTTTTTCGATTTTCGTCCCAATATATATTTTTTCGTTGTTCCTGGATTTTGTACAAGCCCTGAAAATGAAAACAAATGTTTATATTTTTGAAAAAATATAATAATAAAACAAGCATTAAAAATAATATCTATACAAAATTTATAAAAACAAACTAAATCAAAAGTCCTTTAAACTTAAAAATCACTTGCTAAAAATTATTTATAATTAAAAGTGAGATTCAAGGATTTCTTCGTTGTTTGGATTTATGGGCGTCATTCATCCCTTTCTTCGCGAATTTTAGTTAATCTTTCGTAGCATCGGCTATCTGTACGTCAGGTGCTGCACCAAATTCCTTTTTCATGTCAACTGCAAAAATTAATTAATATTCTACAGTGCATTAACACATCACAAGGTACTTACCAAATTATTAACAGTCGAACAAACACGTGCAGACACAATCTTCAACAAATGCAAAATGGCGACTATGGCGAGTGGCGTTTCAACAGACCATTCTGACCGTGCAGCGTTGCCAAAGATAAATTACATATATATGAGGAATATGCATAAATTCCCTCGATGAATGACTGATACAGGTATGCTGTATAGTTATAACCATAGGTCTCATATTTTAAACAATAAATAACTCGACCAATGAGGACAAGAAAATGAGGTATAGATATAAAATTTTGGTTATGGTGGATTTTTTTAATCATTATATTCGATGCAACGCAATACACTTGGCAATCAAGTTGCGGAAACGTTATCTATTCAACGTATGTCTAATATCTACTTTCAATACTTAATATATAATATTACTTTTATCAAAATAAATTGTCTTTAGATGTGACGAAGAAGTTAGTATTCACACAAGGTTGGTTAACAATAACATTACATATTCCTTTCATTAATTATTGAGTGAAAAGCAAAGGAATCATGAATTTTATAAATTATGTATTATTAACGTATAAAAAACGTTGAAGTAAAAACATTGAAACAACGTAATATTTCTATAATTGTATCAACGTTGGTACACCACTACGAAAAAATGTTGAAGGGAGGTGGTCTACCAAAGAGATTATTATGCACGTTGCTTTGATCCGGATGATCAACGTTTATGTACTGTTTGACACTTTTGGTTGAATACACGTTGGGAAAGTACGATGAGAACACGTTTCACAATGGTAGAGCAGAGTGGTAGTCTACAACGTTGAATAATATGCAATTAGAAACGTTGTCTCAAAGCAACATCAATGATGTAGTTATTTTTAAGTTCTTCGTTCAACGGATTATAAACGTTATTTTCATGAAGATTGATAAACGTAGAAACAAAGAGTTATTGAAACGTAGAATATAGGTTGCTCAAAGCTTAGAGTTATTTAGTAGTATTGAATTCAACGTTTATTATGTGATGTTTCTAACTACTGATTGAATATACGTTGAGAAAACACGATGGGGGCACGTTTCGTGATGGTAGTGGAGAATGGTAGTCAACAACGTTGAATAATAAGTAATATGTAACGTTGTATCAAGGTGGAGTTAATGATTTGATTGGTATTAAGCTTTTCATTCAATGGATCAAAAAGGTAATTCTTGAAAAGTTTAATGAACGTAGAAAAGAAGAGTTATTTAAACGTAGAATATAGGTTGCTCAAAAGCTTCGAGTTACTGAGTAGTGTTAAATTCAAGTTTATGTGATGGTTCTCATTTCTGATTTAATATACGTTGAGAAAACACGATGAGGACACGTTTCATAATGAGAGTGAATTAAGGTAGTTGACAACGTTGAATTAAAATCAATCAGAAACGTTGTCTTGAGGTAACGCGAAGGATGTAGTTGTTACTAAGTTCTTCATTCAACGGATAAATACCGTAATTTCCAATAAGTTTAATAAACGTGGTTATTTAAACGTAGAATATAGGTTTCTTAAAGTTTCAAGTTATTGAGTAGCGTTATATTCAACGTTTATATAATGTTTTTTACTTTTGATTGAATATACGTTGAGAAAGCACGATGTAGACACGTTTCATAACGGTAGTGAATAGTGATGAGTTGAGTCATATACGTTAATTACAGGTAGAATTAACGTTTGGTTGTATAATTGTTTCGAAAGTAACGTTGCGAAAATCAACCGTAACGCTTAATCAACGTCTGCTACCACATATAAACGTATATTACACGTTTGTGTGTTTATTGGGACCGGAACCGAAATATTTTAGATGTACCGGAACCGAACCAAACCAATATTTTATTAAAAAAATTTTGTGTCGACTTAAATGTACTGAATCGAAGTGAAAATTATGTTGTTTTCGGCTTTTCTCGGATCTCAGGCCCTTTTCATTATGCTTTTTTGTTAGCTGGGATAGCTGATTCACGTGACCATTAAGACTCAGTGAACCCCATAGTTTTTACTGAAAGCTGCTGAATAATAAAGCCACAAAGCTGAAAAAAAAAAATAATGTGGAGGAAGAGGCATTTTTCTTGAAAAACTGTTTCGAAACGGTTTGAAACACTTCATTTTCTTGAAACACCAATGACGTCACACATTATTTTGGCCCAAAACGGTTTGAAAGTGTCTCAGACGGTTTCAATTCGGTGAACTGTCAAAAAATCAAAACCTCCTAACCTCATTTTTAATCAGAAACAAAATATTAAGGGCTTATTTGTTGGGGTGCTGTATTGAGATATATATTTATTGGAATAGTACAGAGAA
>CAJUYI010005292.1:0-16049 GCA_910591695.1 Galerucella pusilla
ATTTTTAAAACTAAATTTCATAAATATTTATAGCTTTTTGAGATAAATATCGTTATCATGGAAAAATATATATTATTCTTATCCTTCCTGATATGAACTCACTTGTTAATTCATACCCATGGAACTAGCCCATTGCCCTTTTAATACTGTATTCGTTTTTCTCAATATTTAAAAACTCTATGTATGTTTGGTTGCCTACACCACAGGCAACTGAAATAATGTAAGATGCGCGTTGGGTTGCATGTAGAAAAATAGTTGATTAATTCATGCACGCATTAATTGGAAAAAGTAGAATTCGATAGATGGCGCTCTGAAATGTCAACGTCATCTTAGCAACGAGTAAAACAAATCAGCTGCCGTATAAGCCCTTTGATATTTAAGTGGTTTTATTTTGCTGTTTTAGTTATTTTCAGTGTGTGTTTTGTAAAACTTTTGCTTTTTCTATGATTGTGCTTTAGTAGGTATTTTGTGTTGTTAAACTAAATTTTGACTCCTAATATTTTTATTTTTGGAGTAATAGGTATGGTTGATATTTGTGAAAAGTACAACAAGCGTTCAATTAACTGTTAAGTTTTAGGTCTGATTTCGTGTTTTTATTTGATTTTTGATATAATTGTATCTACAAAAGTTGCAGGGGAGGTAGGTTTGTATTGAGTGAAAAGTACAACAAGCGTTCAATCAACTGTTTAGTTTTAGGTCTGATTTCGTGTTTTTATTTTATTTTTGTTATAACTATATCTACAAAAGTTGCAGGGATGGTAGGTTTGTATTGAGTAATATTTTAAATCTTTAATACCGACTTATTTTCTCTTTGATCTGCAAAGAAAACAAAAAATAGAATAACATAACCTCTTCCATAATATCTCTGATTATATAAGAATATTACCTCAGAAATGATGACAGTTGAGTTAAATAGAAAAACACAGTTTTAAACTTGTCACTGGAACAAAATTAAATAAATAAAGTACGAATTTACGGTAATTACGTTGACTTGAATGTAATACAAAAGCAATGCAAAACGAATTATTTTACTCGTTGCGTTAGTTATAATTTTTTCCGCCAGAGGTCTCATCGAATTCTACTCTGCCCAATAGGCTCATTAATGTATTATTTTGTCTAATTTTGAGAAGGTTAATAGCATTATGTTAATACACGGCCGACAGAAAAGTTTATTATAGCACTTGATGTGAACATATATATTTACCAGGAAAATATGTATCTTCTGTAATAAATCTTTTCATAGATAAACCATTCAAATAAAATTAAAATGATGTTATATTAAACTTATTATTTTAAATTTACTTGCTATATTTCAACGCCAAATTAAAATATAACATAATCGATGAACCACTAAAAAAATTAATAGTTATTTGTATACTAAGGCCGCAAAATGCTTTTTCGCGTTCCGAGAGAGAGATTATCGCCGAGGCCGCTCCGGCCGAGGCAAGATAATCTCGAGGCCATAGTATACACAATATTTTTCGTGCAACCGTGAAAATTACATAATTTCAATAAACATTATGTCTCTTTAGAAAAGACAGTTAGTTTTTGGTTCGAAATACATTGTTATTGTCATATTTCAGAAATGTCAAATGCTGTAGTGGCGTTCAGTTTGCCGGCAGTCACTATGGGAACGGCCGTAAAAATTTTTGTCGGCCGTCACTCTGGGTAACGGCCGCAAAATATCATTTTGCGGCATCTGTTGCGGCTGCAAAATGCTTGTTTTGCGTCCGGTTGCACGAAAAGTTATTTACATTCCTTTCTGTATAAAAACTTATCGTTTTCATATTATAACAACGGGCTAGACAAAAAACAATTATTGACTAACTGATACAATTATGGCCGCCGATACAAGGGCCAATAAAAATGCAGTACCGCGAACCGGCATTTGTTTTTTCTGTAGAAAAAGCCCTTCCAAGAATGTCAAACTAAAACATCATAGTAATTACTACACGGAGGGTTTTAGATTGGAAGGACTGTAGGTTGGTGTTAGATGGTTTGCTGCAACCCCACAATTCAATACCGTATGTCCATATAGGTGTTAATATGGTCTGTAGATTAAGATTTTGCTTCCTGTAGATTTTTGTTAATTAACCAATACATATTTTTAATTTCTTTGTTTTCTTTTATCTTTGATATGAGTTTTCCATGTCAGTTTTTGGTCTAAATGAATACCAGGATAATTGACCTCTTTGCATATCGGTATATTGGATCATCATTAAGGGTAACTTGTGGACAGGCACACTGCTTTGTGGTGAAAGTAATTTGATTAGATTTATTAGTGTTGACTTCGATTTTACATTTTTTAAGCCATGAATGCAGAAGAGTTAGGTGATTTTGAAGTTGGTTGGAAGCTGTGTTAGGATCAGTATTAGATGTCATAATTGCTGTATCATCAGCAAATGTTGATACTATATTAGCGTTTCATTGGTAGTTGGAACATCTGCCGTATATAATAAATTTAAGAATAAAGGGCCTAGGATATTCCAGTTTTAATTTGATGAAAGGTTGAGAGTTCATCGTCAAATTTTACTTGAAAGTTTCAATCGTTTAGATATGATTTTAAGAGGAGATACAGATGGTCAGGTAGATGTTTTTTAATTTTGTAGAGGAGGCCGCTGTGCCAAACGCTATCAAATGCTTGTCGTATATCGAGAAACACTGACACACATAATTCCTTATTGTCTTCCAAGCTTTGTTTTATTTTATTCACAAATCTATGACATTGTTAAGTCGTTGAATGTTCTTTCTTAAATCCAACTTGGTAGTCTGGGATGAGTTCATCTATAGGACTTGTAGTTTCGATTCTATTTAGGATGAGACGTTCGAATACTTTAAGACAGTATTTCCCAAACTATGGGTCGCGACCCACTGGTGGGTCGCAAGCAAATATTGAGTGGGCCCTGAAATGTAGGACGGATTAGAACCTTGTTCACTGTTCAGCAGAACGCATCCGCGAGCGCAAAAGTTTTTACATCTTGTTTTTAAATTTAATTGTTAATACTCGTCTTGAATAACATATTTGGCGGATATTTTTTCCAAGTTGAACGAACTCAACTTGTATCTGCAAGGTTCAAACGGATCCGACATTTTTGCAGTTCACGATAAAATTCGAGCGTTCATGAAAAAGCTAATTTTGTGGGAGAGTTGTATTAAAAATGGTAAATATGATTGTTTTGGAACACTTGAAACCTTTATTGTAGAAAACCAAGTGCAGCCAAAGATGAACGTACTCTCTGCAATTTCCACTCATTTATCATTGTTAAGAAATAACTTTGACACCTATTTCGGGGAAGAGATGAAAAAGCTCGAAACGTCGAATTGGATTTGTAACCCATTTCAGGACAAACTACCAACTAATATGTCCACAAAAGCAAGTGAAGAGCTCATTGATTTATCAGAAGATACACTATCCTTGCCTGTTTGATGAAGCAATGAAAGTCCTCCTCCCCTTCACTACCTCATACCTATGTGAGGCCGCATTTTCGGCTATGGTCAACATTAAAACTAAATACCGAAATAAATTGGACGTATCAAACTCACTGCGATTAAAAGTAACTAAAATTGAAATTGATGCTAAAATTGTAATGACAAAAAATAGAAAACAAATACATCCTTCCCATTGAAATAAACAGTTTGTAGGTTATTTAAGTATAAAATAAAAAATATATAAATATATTTAAGTTTTTTTTCTTCTTATTTTAACAGCAGTCCTCATTGATATTGGTAACACGATTTCCATAGTGACTGTTTTTGGAACTACAGTACAATTTAAGTAGTTCCGCAACTCACGACTGAGCATTACCAGTATTTATGCCCCCTTTTCTCTAAAGCAGCCAATAGGTGAGTCGCAAATTTTTAAGTTTTTGTTAGATGGATCGGAGTCCAGTCAACTTTGGGAACCACTGCTTTAAGACATTATGGGAAGAAGACTTATTGGCCGCTAAGAATTTGCTTCCGTTAGTGGTTTACCAGGATTATTGATCATTATTATATGTGCAAGTTTCCACTGAATAGGATAATGGCTTAATCTCAGTATACTGTTGTATGAAGGTTTTTCAGTAGGTACTTCAGCGACTATAAGATCGAAGCCCGGTGCCTTGTGTGAGTTAAGGTACCTTTATTTCCTTGCGCACTTCAGTAGGAGAAAATGATCTTAATGGGAGCGATAGTTGACCAGATGCTTCTAGGAACTGTTTTATGTTATCATCTTCTGGCTTCATGTGGTGTAGTAAATATTTTATCAAGGTATTCAGTGTTTACTTTTTTTGCATTCGATCGGGCCCAGGTACCATCAGATCCCTTTATCGGAGGAACGCTCACGATAGAGGTCTTTTAATTTTTTTTGCTGCTTTCCATTATGAGTGGTCCTCCGCGGTGATAGTTCCGATAAGTTAATAAAAATGGAGGTGTCGTTTCGGTGTGAGTGAATTATTCTGTGATGAAGTAGGTACTTATATGTATAGTATTTTCTAATATTGTTTTGTTTTAGTGGTGTTTTGTAATGGATCTTGTTTCTTACCGTTCATAAAAAACAAATCAATTGCAAGAGTTTGAGAGTTGTCAGTGGAAAAAGGCAGATTAATTTAAGATATCCTAAACTAGATATAGCACCTCTACATTAAACTTTGTTATTGACTGAATCTTTCTCATAATAACAAAATAGACGTAAAAGGTGATTCAGATTGGTTTTATTACTTTATACTTTATCCAACCTTGTATGCAAATAAAAAATATTGGAATATTTTTTGTAATCCAAATGTGTCGAGTGCCAATCGGCACTTTATGTTCCCCTAACAATTAACCTACCACTACAGCACAAAGTGGTATATCTCCTTCGCCAGCGTCATCCAGCGTTACTGCTACCTGCTCTGTTGTATTGTCGTCAACCCACATTGTCCTGTCCTTTTATAGCGATTGTCTTTCACACAAAAGCTTTAGAAATTCGCTTACATCAGAAAATATATCGACAAAAGCTAGGAAAGGAATAAAAGTCTGCAAAAACAATATTTTAATTATTGATCAAAAAGAAAACAAGCAACCTCTGCCTCTCGACTTGATTTCGTCGAAGATAAAGTTACTTTTTGACAAAAGAAACGTAACAATGATATATAGATTACGACATTAGTTTTTGAGTTAAAAGCATTGGAAGAGATGATTGAAAGATTAAGAAAAACTCATGCCTGTAGGTACCTATAGGTACAAGGTTGGAATAAAAAGTTTTGACACTAAAAGTGAGGTTATAGGTACCTATAGTCACAATTATTAAAGTAACGTTTTCAAATAATTTTTATTATATATCTAAATCATTTTGTTCACTGTGTGTAGGTAATAATAAAAATTGTGTAAATCTCGCAGTTTAAATTACCTTATTTTTTCGACTTTTCTTTCTAGTAGGTAGAGGTAGGTACCTAGGGCAGAATTCTGAATTTCAGATTGGGGCGCAAAAAAATATTTAAAGCGCCCATGTCTCCACGATATGCATCGAAGTGTACACAGGGATCGATAATCTGTGGCAAGATGATATCTTGGGGCGCGTTAGTATACCGTCACAAATTATGCAAGCCCTCTCTGCTTAATAGTTAATCAATGCACAATGGCGGACGACGTACTTCGCATGTATATGGTATCGTGTATATGGTATTTTGAAAGAGAAAAAAATCTGCATTTAATATCTGTAGGTAGGTATCATTCGAATTAAATGGATAAAACTTAAAGCAACTATACTCTATATTCAATCAGAAAACTTTCAGATTAATATGTATGAAAATTCATTAAACAGATTGTCCTTGACAATGTCTTTATTTAACATACTAGTCTTACATTACAGCCTTTTTAAAGAAATTGCTATGCAATTTAATTGCTGGCCTCTTTTGAATAATAAATGCGCATGCGTTCCGGCCATTTTCACTGCAACTTTCAGGCTTGAAAAATATAGAAATGTTTAACTTTACGTATTTTTAGTGATTTTAGATTTTGACAACATAATTATTGTGTTGGTTATAAAAAATAGAAGAAGAATCATGACCATACTTTAAATTTTTTATATTAATATTTTGTTTTGGTTGTAAACTACCTAATTTCTAAAAATATCTCTCGGAGATTTGTGTAGTGTTGGAAATATCTACATTGGAAATGGCGAAAAAAATTTCTAATGTGCTAATAATAATGTCAAATGTCAAAAAAATCTTGGAAAGTTACAACAAATGAGGCACAAGAACTAGTCTTACATTACAGCCTTTTTGCAGCAACTTTTTTGCAGGCAATAAATTAAAATACAGTCTTCTTACATTTGAGCTTCATTTGTTGCAACTTTTCAAGATTTTTTTGACATTTGACATTATTATTAGCACATTTTCGCCATTTCCAATGTAGATATTACCAACACTACACAAATCTCCGAAAGATAATTTTAAAAATCAGGTAGTTCACAACCAAAAGAAAATATTAATATTAAAAATTTGAAGCATGGTTATGATTCTTTTTCTATTTTTCACAACCAACACAATAATTATGTTGTCAAAATCTAAAATCACTAAAAATACGTAAAGTTGCCCGTGAATAACCTTGGAAATTAGAAACATTTCTATATTTTTCAAAAAAATCTTGGAAGGTGCAACAAATAAGTGAAATAAGGCTCAAATGTAAGCAGACAGGATTTTAATTTTGCATATATGCAATTTATATTGCCTGCAATAAAGTTGCTGTGAAAAGGCTGTAATGTAAGACTAGTTAAAAGCAATGACTAATAGTTATAGATTAAGCATGAAATTTATGGAATAAAAGAAACAAACATTCTGTATGAATGTATTTTCCTACCTATTTTTTGTCACACCTGGTATATTAATTAAATGTAAGCAAGACAAACATTTTATGTAGGTATAGGTGGTATAGTAAATTAACTTTTTTTGTTATATATACATCAGTAAATAGATCTAACTGAACTGAACGTTTTTTAATAATAACGCATTATGGTAAATGAAGAGCTTTCCGTTAACGTCGTCGCCATCACAGAACTCTCGTCGGTCTGTCTGGAGTCCGAGCACCACTCACTTCCTGGTTTTTAATCAGATACTTCTTTATTAGTTAATATATTTTACAGTTTAGTTTATCCTAGTTAGGTAGGTAGGTATATGATGGTAAAAAAATAATATCTTGGCCAGAATTAAACAATTTCATAAAACCGTTGAACATAAACGTCTTTTTTAAATGCCCTCTACGTAATCATATTGTAATCATAATAATTTCGCATTGGACAATTTTTATTGTTTTTTCTGTAGTTATGTAAACATTGTTTATTGTAAAAAAACAACTTTATTACCCACCAATTTCTTGTAGGTACACTTTTTATAACTTGGTACTTTTAGCAATTTCTAAGTAGGTAAGTACCGTTATTTTTGGCGATGATAATTTGTTCCCATCTCTAGATACCTATGTTTTAATAAAAATGAATCACTAATTATTATAAACTGATAAAAAGTATTAATATAACTATATATGGAGTCGTTTTTCTTGCATGAGGGTTCACGGGGTTTTTTAACGCACCAAAGAAATATTTATATATAAGTATAAGTACCTCCTAACGGGTACCGGTATACCAGGTGCAACTTCCTAAATTGTACACCTGTGACATTTAGGCAAAGGAAAGATATCTTCCTGTGAAAAAATAAAAATATCATCGTCTTTTTTCCAACCGTTGCATTGCAACCATTTTAATTTAGATTGTCAGTTACATACCTACCTACATGTGGATTTTAAACAATACGGGCACTATAATTATATACATATAAACATTTTTATTGCTCTGAATATTCAAATATGTAAAGATATAACTAACGTATTTCGAAAAGGACGTTAAGTTATCTTATATATTATGTCCCTGTAGTTTTGGATAATAATAATAATACAAAATATTAATTCATTATTAATTATAAAACTTCCAAGCTTCTGCGACATGTTGAATAAGCCGGCAATGCGGGATGGTGTATGACAGTGGTCCACACTCTCGTCTCAGTCCCTTTTGGTGGCGCCCCCTGCACCTTGCGCCATGTGGCCAACATAAACAAAGCACATTACGCACGCGGGGGTCGAATCAGCTGTGCCGTCTGCTGAGGTAAGACGACGCAGTCGCACTCGTTTACGTCTCGCTACGAGATCGCGACGTAGCCAAAGTTTCAAATATTCCACCTATTTAATGAAAATAAACAAACAACCAGCCATAGGAAACTAAATCCATAACAATAAATTTAAATGTTTGTATTAACAAAAAAATTGAAATAAAATTAGAAATTAAATAAAAACAATAATATAAAATTGCTTAACTCAGTTGCAGATAGGTAATAATGTTTGTAGTTAGGTAACTATCTAATTAAAATTCCCAAGCGTTTAAGGTAAAGGTAGAGGTAATACATTATTCACATCTTGTTTAAAAAAGAGGATACCTATTATAATATCCTAGCTTTATATAAATTCATGATTAACAATCATTCAGCTTAGATATAATGTATATACCTATTTATAATAATGTATCAGTTTATTTAATTGGTATTTGCTTCGTTTACATAATTTAATAATTCAGTTTCCTCGAGACTTGTGACTCAAGTGACGAGAAGCTTGGCAACGTTTTTCCTCCGCTGTCTCAGTTGCGCCCTAGGACTCTCTGCGATTCCCTCGACCAAATGTAAGTTAGTCAGTGAGCGAGAGACTAGTGCAACGAGTGCGTGTGTGTCGACTCGAATGGCAGCGCAAGCCAACAGGCGCCTGTGTTGCTCGCGGGCCGCAGTTGTGGGGGGGCCCCCATCTCTAATTCCCCCTGTGGGACCGCGTTCCCCAGATTCGCTGCTCGACATCACCGCTAAAACTGTGGCCGAAACTATCCCTTTTCAGCGAATTGAAGAACGCTATGATCGAATACCGGAGCCAGTGCAAAGAAGGATCATTTTTTGGTCCTTCCCGAGAAATGAAAGGGACATTTGTATGTATTCTTCCTTATCAAGGGTGCCCCCGTCTCCCGCGAGTGCTGTGAATACTCCTGGACAAACACATCACGCTGATTCGCAGAACTTATCCTTCTGCAAGGGATTAAAACTATTAGAAACGGGATGTGTTGATAATGTACTACAAGTCGGTAAGTTCAATAAAGTAAACAAATTAAATTTGGACTTAAAGTCATACTTGAGAATATAAACCAATAAATTTATATTTTATGAGAATGTTTCTTGTTAAAAACAGCCAAAGAAAAATGTATCTACTTCTTTTTACCAAAATTCGTCTTTTTTTTGTTCAATAGGTATTTGGATACGGGTATTATTTAGTCTAGTAATAGCTAATTACCTACTTCTTTATCATTTGTTAGTAGTACATACACAAGCATACAAACAAACAAAAAAGTACCTAATTGTTTATATATCGTATGTTGGTGATGTCACTGTTAATCCTCACCTTTAAAATTGTTTTATCTACTTTTTAAGATAGTGTTAAAGTGAAATCTATTTCAAACATCGACTGTTACAAGTAATTTATTAGTCAATAGTATCTATTTATTTAATTGTTCATAAAATATACATTTATCTTGAAATCGGTATAAGATTGGAAAAAACGTAATGTTCACATTCTTTTAGAAATAATAATGCCATTGATTAAACTAATATAATTTAAATTAATCAAACGAGCCGAAATTTTGAAATTATATATGTATACTAACAAATGACGTTTTTGTAGCAAACTTTCCATGTTTAATTACAGTGGCTTTTATGAAAATGTAAGTACCTATAATGTAAGATTAGAGTATTCCAACTTGATATTGACGTGTGCACAATCTGCTCAACAACGTAATTTGTATTTTTAAATAATCTGGAAAATTAACCGCAAATTCAACGTTTAGTACCAATATTCTTCGATAAAAAACAGTAACAACAATGATATAGTTTTAAACTAAAATACTTTCAGACAAAAGTAAATGTTTTGGCTATTTTCAGAACAATTGAATGTTTTAGAATAAAATAGAAGAATCATATTCGTATCTAAATTCGTATCGTATCTGAAAGTCATTGTCGTAGGAGGCTTGGAAAGGGGTGAAATTTGTGAAGTGACGCGGGTCCGGTCCAAATTGTAATTGTATCAGTTTGCACAAGCCATTTTTAATTGGTGTTAAGTGAGTCACTTCACTTCAGTATGAACAGACTTTATATTTATCAACAAGGTAGCGAACAGAGGAGTGAAATGGGAGTGAATTTAAAAAATAATTCTTGAACATAACCTCACAATTTTAACGTACTTCGAAAAATATATACCTAATAAAATGAATTATTCTTGTTCCCTTCCTTCTAGGTAAATCGCCTTCGCGACCTTCTATTACAACGTAATGTTTTATAAATTTTTTTACTCAACTTAATAATGGTATGTAAATAGTAATAACGAATTTGAATTTGTTCGTTCGCCTCCTCTTTGCTATAAAACACACCTGCGCATACTAATGCGCAATCAAGCAATTATTTCAAGAGAAAATTAGAATAAAAATTCAGTTTAACCCCGAAATATGTACATTTTTACTTTCAAATGTAAATTTTTCAATTTGCATCGCCACGTTGCCTCTAGCAACCCCGCTTATTTGTCGTATTTATTTCCATATTATTAATGTTTTATTTAAATAACGTCAATTATAAGGATAGAAAGAGAGTGCAGATACGCAACATACTCGTTCTCTAATTTTTTTTGTAGAAATAGTTTTTAAAAGGATAGGTAATTAATGAATAAATGAATGCAAAATGTTATTCCACCCAACTAACGATTTTCTTAACGTCGACTGTCATGTGTCAATAGACCTTTTTAACGGAAGACATCTTGTGGTTGCGGCGACCGTTGTCCACCTATAGATTTATATAGGAACTAATAGAAGCTAACTGTAATATTGAATGGAAACTGTAACTTAGGGCTTGGACAGCTGTGCCTATGCTTACATTAACGGTATATTTCTTCTCTTTTTTAGGGACTCGACCAGGGAATAAATACAATTTATACCTTTATTTTTCTGGAAGAAATATACCGTTGCCGTAATCTTAGGTACACCTGTCCAAGCTCTAAGTTACAGTTTCCATTTAATATTACAGTTAGCTTCTATTAGTTCCTAAATAAATCTATAGGTGGATAACGGTCGTCGCAACCACAAGATGTCTTCCGTTAAAAAGGTCTATTTGTGTTCGTTTTGCTGTAAGCATAGAACTACATAAACACTAGTTCTGTGGTCGGAATCAGCGAAATATATGTTCATAGACCACAAAAATGAAACGAACAGTACAATTTGACATATTACTGGTATTTGAATCACTGCAACGCATTATTAATTTGGGGAAAACTAATTCAACTTATGAAATTATTGCCCGGAAAAATAAAATTCGCCTACGATTATGAATCCGCTCATTTCTGTAAATTCCCGACCTACACAAAAACGTTTCAATGACTTGCAGTATAGGGAATTTCGTTTAAAAATATTGTTATCTAAATAATCTTACATGTAGCGACTAAAAATGTTATCTACATCTCTACCGAAAAAAAGTACCAACCCATAGCTAAACTAAAGGTACTTTTAACCCAAACTAAGCAGTACCCGAGTGCGCTTACAGCTGTCTCTCGTACAGGGGGCACTCAACTTTTGTGTACTCAGGTGAATCCACATTGAAAGAGGTCGCGGAGAGGTAGAAGTGAAGAATAATGAATAGGTCCTTTTTCGTTTTGGGTCTTTTTACCTTTTGTGATGCCCATATATACTCGTGAAACTTGAGAATTACTATAACAGTTTTCTGTTTTTATGGTTATATATACATTCCGAATAGAAATTTCTAGGGTTATTTGATAGTAGTGTTTGTTGAATACAAGGGATAGTCATAAAAATCTTTGGGTACATTAATAAAAAGAAGAAAAGCTGGCCATGTATAGATTATTTACGATAAAATACGATGACGTTGCAAAACAAAATATTGTGACGTTGCCAAGTTGTAGTTTTTTTTTACTTAAACATTAAAAACATTCAATTTACATTTAAATATGTAACAATAATAATAATGAATACAAATAGCGAATACTTACAGCAGTAAGCGGGAGTAGCGGGCCCCATTTCGGCATTCTCGTTCAAAATAGCTTAACAAAGATGTTACCATCTCAGCAACAACGAAGTCACTCTACGCTGAATCAAGGGCCTCAGTAAATCGAAAGGTAACCACATCGCCGACTCACTAGCCAGGAAAATAGCCTCCCAAAAACTCTTGGGACATGGCACTTAGTGAATGTCCGACACTCTTTCAATTTAGGTTTTCTGTATTCGGCGAGTACAGGCTAACACAAGCCAGCATGAGGGAGCTTACTTCAGGCGACGTTATCGACTACATCAAACAAGTAGTAGTAGTAGTAGTAGTTTATTCACATTTTCAATAATACAGTAATGCAATACAATAAAAAACTAAGAATACCATGTGAATAAAGACATCTTGATAAGTGATTGAACACTTGTTTCAAGTACAAAGAAGACATTTAAAGTAAAATAGATACAATAATAACAATAATAATACAATACAATAATACAATGCAATACAATAATAATAATAACAATAATAATGTAACACAATTGTGATAAAAGAATGTACAGGACAATGAACATGTAGGATTATCTTAAAGCTGAGTATATAAGTATTTATTACGGACGGGAGGGGGGAAAGGGAATTTATTCATTTTCAAGAAGGTTATTGAAAAAGTTACGTGGATTGGAGATGACGTAACCTTTCAATTTTTTTTAAAGACATGAATGTTGAAAATCTTCAGTTCTTTGGGTATAACATTATAGAGTTTCGGGGCAACAAAATCATAAGACTTCTGTCCGAATGTTTTTGTCATGAGCGGGACTACATAGTTGCCTTTTTGTCTTGTTTCGTATCTGTGTGAGACAATTTGGTTTTTTGTTTTGTTTTGATGATAATGACAAATCATATTTTGACATTTGACATAACCAGTGACAGAATAACAGAAATTCAATGGTGACATAGCAAGAGTTCCTGGAATTTTTGGCCACCGATGTGCTGTGTATTCAGCTAAAAAGTCATTTTAAATTCCAAGATTTACGCTTCGGGGTGTATTTATTATTTTAATGAAGCAATATAGATGTTCGCAATGATAAAAAACATGCAAAAATCTTATTTTTTAAGGGGTAGACATAGACTGTCATTCTTGTCAGAAAAACCACTTTTTGTTGGCCACACTGACCTTAGACTGAACTCCTCTAGTATATATGTTTTTAAACTAAAAAAACATCCAAATGTTAGACCATTCTGCTAAGTCCTAAGGATGCAAAAATGCATTTCGTGGAAAATACTGTGGAAAACAATAGTGTTTATGACAACCCTCGTAAACTCAACTTTCTTAGATATGTGGCGTGGCATCTCTCGAGCAAAATTCATACGAATTCTCTGTAACTTTCGCCAGTGGCGTTACGCGATATTTTATTTGTATTGCCTCATGTTGTGCAGCCCTGTTTTAAAGAAAAACCGTGTGACATAAAAATGCCGTTACACAAAATGACTGAGTAGTTTTGTGGTAACAATTGATACCCTATAAACTCTTATATGTATGTCATTAAGAAAATCAAGATTCTAAGAGTACCCACTCGAAAATGCTGATTTAAATTCTTGAAAATGAATGTATTATTCGTTTGAAATAAGGTGGGAACGAGATTGAATGAATGAACACCCTGTGTGTGTGCAAGAGCGTCTAGGAATTTTTTCATTTGACATATTACGTCCCCTCGGAATAAAAATCGTATTATATGTCGCCATAGTGAGTAATTCACCGATGTTCACATGATTAACTTTATGTTCTTCAAGTTTCGAACAATGAATTTTATAAAGTCGATCGTCGTCGTCTACATTCACGAGGATTTCAGTCAGTACAGTCAAAAGTTTTAATAATTGTTATTATAATTCACTATCTGGTAGCCATGAATAAAAACTGTGTTTTAACCATAGATATAAGGGAAATAGATTAGAGGTCTGTTCTCACAAGCATCACAGAAAGTCTTTGACATTCCGGATTCGGCGCAAAGACTGTCCGTCATGCTAGTGAGAACAGACCTTAGATATGTCATAGTCATTTAAAAGGGAGAAAGAAGAAGATTTGTTTGGTTTTCCTTTGGATTTGACACAGTAATTGTCAAAATTCCAACAATAACTTCTATTCTATTCTATTCCAGTGTGTCCTGTAATCCATAGTAAGGTGACCATATTGTTCTCGCCTTGTTCATTGAGTTTGTGTAGGCATTCCCACACCATTTTGGATCTGATTACACAGCTCAGTGCTTTAATGGCTGCTTGATTATCCGACATTATGATAATCCTTTGTCTTCTGTATCCTTTATCAATATTGAACTGGGCGCACTTTCTTATGGCGTCGATTTTCGCTTGAAAGATACTTGAGGTTATCCCAAGCTTTCAGAGTGTTTGGTTCCTGGCCCGAACACTCCTATCACAGTTCCTTCTATTGCTTTTGAGCCGTCTGAGTACCATTCAATGGCTTATTTCCAAATCTGGCAATGGGTATTTGGATCCCATTCCTTCTTGTTGCTCATTTCCGTAACGAATTTCTTTGAAAAGTTATATTTTTTCATCATACCGTCTTGTGGCATGTCCCAGGTTGTCTGATTTCTAAGAAGTGAGGAGGTGTTTTTTTTTTAATGATTCCCTCTTTACTTAGTCTGTATCTTGTTCTTTCTGCAACACTTTCTACCACCATATGTAGAGCGGTGAGGTTGAGAATCACTTCCATGGCTGCCGTTGAGCATGTTCTCATCGCTTCTGTAATGCATATACATACAGGATAGTCTTTGAATTTTGGAAGGCTGGTTCTACTACTCCTCGCAATGGATCCATAAGTGATGATTGGTCTCACTATGGCAGTGTACATCCAGCATAAATATGTTGAACTTGTCGTTAAAAATAATCATATTTATTTTGGTAAATTATTCTAATTAAATTACAAACGAACTTTTCTCTCAAAAAAAACACAGAGTAAGAAATACGTGGCTTATTTTACATAAGATCTAGACATGCTAGTTAAGTTGTACATTTTTTTGAAAGTTTCATAAACATTTACGGTTTCTATCGATAAATGAAATAAAAATCGTGCGCAAGCCTTCGATTTTGTCTGGCAGGGTCTTGTGCAACGTCAATTTAGATTGTGGTACTCGGGGTACCACAAAAACAGTCAGAACCGACAACAAACATGCTTGACCTACTTGCCAAGATGGGAAAATAATATTATATAGGCTATTAAAAATAAATTATACCGGACAACGTTGTTATTATTTTAATTTTAGTTGTTTTCTTGAAATATGTGGAGAAAATTTTAAGTAATTGTTGGTAAAAGAAAAAGTTAAGATCAGTGAGCAATTCTAGACTGCGTTTCACATAAGAAGCCACATGAAGTTTGCCAACTGTCTTGCGCAGAAATCAAAATGGGTCTTGTTTATCTATGTCGCCTTGTATCGATATACCAGTGTCTATTATGTAAAATCATGTACAAAATGTAAAAATGCTACGCTAGTGAAGTTGAATGTCATTTTTACAATATGGCGCTGGTTTTGACATCAAGTTCGCGCATACAACTGCAACTTCAAGTGGGTTAGTCTTACGTGAAACAGGGTCTACTACAGATGAGTTAAAAGTGAGGAGAGTTCCTATTTATTATTTTACTAGGCAATGTCATAATTTAATATTAATTGTCATTATTTGTAGTAATTGTTACTATTACAATTTGAGATAAATGTATCGTTTGGAATTAAACAATGAAGAATAGTTTAGTATCTAAATTTTACCGACTGAGGAGTTGTTACTATTTACTGTAAAACTTTTATTGCTAAATCCCTAGATCCAGAGTCTTCGAAATATTGTGAAACATTCTATACCCTTCAACTACAAAACACACGGTATCTAACTGTCTCCCGATTGGAACTTGAAAATACCGAAAAAAAGTAGCATCAGAAACAGAGTGAGATAGACATTGCACTGGGA
>CAJUYI010005294.1:4643-16049 GCA_910591695.1 Galerucella pusilla
ACCATAAAGGCACTAACACCTAACTTCGTTACTATTGGTCCGATTTGGATGGAACAAACGTCACGTCAAATGACACACGTCACGTGACACGTCGAATGTTAAACGTCACGTGACACGTCACGTGACACGTCACGTGACACCTCTCTCCTGTGCAACGTGACGTTTGAGTCTCCTCACGGGATGTTTTAAAGATTTAAAAAAAACTAATTTTTCTCTCGAGATATTTATTTATTTAGAAAATAATTATAATGATAATACAGTATTTGAAAACCAGTGGCGGAGGCGTTGTACATTTCTTTCGGTACACGAATATACTCCAGTGGCGTGGCAGGGGTTTGGATCATGGTCAAAGTTTCCTGTTGCACACGGCGTACCATCAAATTTGCAAACGTCAATAATATGTGGAAAAATACCGAAAATGTGACATTTCTTTTGCAGAAACTCGGCTTTTTGTTGTCCTCGAACGTAAATGTAGTCTGCGGCATACAATAACTTGCTTTCTAATATTTCATTTACTTTAGAATATTCTACATCTCCTGAAGAGTACCGAATGCCATGCACATTTCTTTCTAAGTATGATGTGGTCTTCTTGTCCTCGTTGCTCAATGTGGAAAACGGTTGCGGTGGTAAAAATATGTAATGTGAACTTTTGAAACCAATTTCTATGGTGAGCTCTTTGGCAACGAAAAGACCGTCTACGACAAAACCTTGAATGTCTACGAATGCTACTCTCATGTTGACGTCTGCTCGAACACTAACTATGATCAGCAACTAGTTAAAGCTTTTAACAATTTCGGTGAGGGGGAAGTATTCCATCACGCAATCGTGAATTATGATGCAATAGACTTTGGTATTTTCGGGAAAGCCTATGTTTGCTTCAATGTCAAGTTTTACATCGACTGTGGACGCCTTCATGCTTTCTTCCTGTTTCGAACAATCGATAACAAACAATGCCCGTTTCTTGAAAGAAGAATAATCTAGCAGGGGGCGCTTCTGTATGGAGTTTGCGTAGTTGGGATAGAATTCAGTGTAGTTAAAATATGCCTCATTGTAGTCAGTTTTAGCGAAATCCAATTGCATTCTTTCATTGGGCCAATACTCACCATTAAGTGACAGTCTTATACTTTGTACGTCGGCATTGTCAAATAAAGTCGGGTCAGCTGTACTCGAGTTACGTTTGTCGGTTTGAAAGAAAACAATAACAAAACGAGGTCTTTCAACTGAAGTGGATGTCTTGACAGCCCAAACTTCATGTCTTGCTCCTTTAGTAATTGAGGGTAATTCGTGTAACTCCCACTTCCTAAATGGAATAACTATAGGTTGATCTTTTTGAATGGATTTCATAAGATTTAATTTTATGTCGTCATTAGGAAAGATATGTTTAACTTTCAGCTCAACGCTTGTAATGTTAATTTTAGCTGTAGTGGAGAGCGTTCCAGAGACATTCTTTTCAGTAATATATAAGCAATCATTGTCATTTCGTGCTCGAACTAGTCGTATTGTTTGACGCCCACATGTAATCATGGAATAATCGTTGAAAATGTTGAAAATATGTTTGAGAGGTATTTGAAGGTTGAAGGACTTGTCGCTATCATTCAAAATAGGACCTTTTGGGTAATTCCAACCGGCTATAGCCATATGATTGGAATCTTCTTGGTTATAACAGGTCATGGCACGTACGGCACTCACTATTCCAGGATCCCGAACTGTTTCCATTTCCCTGGCACTTTCACTGTACGTACATGAATCGAATAGAAAGGCTCCAACATTATTTGCTAATTTCACGTCACCAGCTCCGTTTACTTCAAGCGAACCTTTAATGCACAACAAAGTTTCGCTCATTGCAAAAAACGAATCAACTTGATTAATGCTAAACTCCACAATGTCACTGCAATTGAATGACTTTATAAATGGAGCATAGGTTCTATATTCAGCCTTTCGAATTGATTCATCAAACATCGGCTTACGGTAGATATCAAACATTGGAGGCATGTCGTTTTGGCGTAGACGTTTTCCATACATGGTTGTCATTTTTCAATTTAAAACCCAGCGATTGCAGGACCAATTTGTTTGCGAACGTGAGCTGTTTCAGCTTTGGCGACTGCTTAGCTAATGAAGTTGGAAGTGCTGCAGATTGTCTTTTATGATTTATTATTAGCCCCATCGCGCTCTAAGCTCCAACACCAACGTACTTAGTTCTCCACGAAAGTTTACAGGCTGACCGTCCTGGTCTAAGGCTATGACAGTGATGTTGGTTATTTCACGTTGTGGTATAACGGGTAAGTAGAGCAAATTATGAGGAATTTCGTCAATGGAATATCCTGGATCTACTTGTACGACGAATTCGTAAATAGTATGAGCAGGTCTGTTTGCATCGAAGGCTCCAGTGGTAATGTTACAATCGAAGCGTATGCTAGATACTTTAATAATTTTGACTGGGAGATCTGAAGAGTGCAATTTGTTAGAGTCGAGTATTTTCGGTGAAAATCCCAACATTCTTCCAAGACTATTGGTCTCCTTGAAGGAAATTTTGTATTTACTGGAAATTTCACATTTCAACGTATTGTGATTGGGTTTTAGTGAAAATATGTCCTCTGGTCTAGTTGAATTGCCAGCACCCAATTTATCTCGGATAAACGCTTCAAGATCGGCAATTTCATAACATCCTGTGGGAAAATCAAAACTTTGAAGCTTGCCCTTGGTATCGTAGTAGTAAAACTTACAATTTTCAATGTTCGGTATACTGTGATAAGAATGAAAAGATCGTAGAGCTATTTCGTATTCCTTCTTCTGATCGAGCTCAATAGGCGTAGGAGGTTGAAAGGTAAACACGTGATTGGTGCTGTTAACTCTCAGCAACTGCGACATGATGACTAATGAAATACGAATAATGTTTGAATTTAAATAACATTTTTTATTTTTTTAATGTTTGGTTACAAAGGAAACAAGTAGCTTGCGAACTCGGAGGGCCGTCACAATGCGTCGTCCAATCAGGTCGGTTGTAATGGATGAAACAAGGCAATCGTATTTGTAGTTGAAAATTTGCTCGATATTCATTGGGAAGTTTATGCCACATTTCCAGCAATTCCGAAGGTCTTACACACTCTGTTAGATATTCAATGGGAAAGTGCTTTAGTTCTTCGGCAGTGAAACTACTCAATGTTTTTCCATGGTAGATATGTTGTAGTAATAGTTCCGTCATTGTTGTAGAAATTTCAAACACAAATGACCGCAATTGATTTGATCATAGTTTTGATATTGGGTATTGTTGTAAAAAATTCTCGCACTCTTTCCAAAATATTTAACAACTTCTTTCGGAGGCTTCAAGTTACCAAATGAATCGAAATACTCTACATTGTTGTTTATCTTTCGGTAAGCTACCCAATGACTTCCGCTATTCTCAGAGGTGTCCAAATTAACCACTGCGCATTCTTGTTTCCGGGGGCCGGCTTTGGGGAGAGTGTCTCGCATGAAAACTCCTCGAAAATGCGGTATTTTAAGCGATTTTGCGTATTGTGTTATGTCAAAGTTGGTTAATGCGTGATTGGGTAGCTTTATTGGTTTTTTTTTTGCTTTTTCAAATACAATCCGAAGCCGCCTTTTGGATACTTTTTCAGATACAGGCCAGATCCTACACGTTCCATAGCCTTATTATGTCGTACATCTTCTTCCAATTTCTTTTGCGCATGCTTTGCGTCAATGACAGTTTTAGCAATCCCAGCAGCACCACCTGACAAAGCTCCGAGTGCCGAAAGACCTGCAAACAAAGGGATAAGTGGTAGGAAACCTCCGGATTTCGCTACAGGTATCACTCGAGGAACCTCGACTTCTTTTTTCCCACCAAATTCTTTAATAAGTGCTTTGGCCGCTCGTAAGGCAAACGTTGCGGTGTCTTTCAAAGATGTTCCTCTCTTCAATGACTTTCCCACTTTTAGAATAACATCTCGATGCAAGGAACGACGTTTGCGACGACAACCCATCCCCAGCTTTCTTTTCACCTTCATTCCGCCTGTTACAAGTAATGCAGCAGTTTTCTCTCCCAGTGAAGCGTCTTTTGATTTGACACGAGCCCAAGCTTTATCTTCAAGTATTCGATCCGCTTTGTGTCGTTCTTCGAGAGACTTATTCTTCAAGTAAGAAATATCGTGTTGCTTACAAGCAGCGTCCAAGGGGTTGATGCCAGGATCTCCACGATCAAGACGTTTTTCCAATTTTGTACCGGCTGAAAAAAAAAACAATCAATTTTTTACATGAGGGGGGTGGAGGGGGTAGTACTTACGTCCACAGTACTGATAGCTAGGTAAGTGAAGCTCAATAGGTAGTTTATTGATGAGAGAATTTAAGAGACCTTCTCCTTCAAACAACAACATTAAGACTGATACGCGTAAGTGGTAACACCTATATTTAAAGAGTAGTACTACGAAAAGCGACACACACAATGAAAATAATTCAACAAGAGCAGACTATACCCATTGAAAATCTGGATTTTACCTCAACACCAACTATTGGTAAACATGGTAAATTATTACCAAATTCTTTCCGTGCCATTATATGTGGCCCCAGTGGGTGTGGAAAGACGAATGTCGTGCTGGCGCTCCTATTTAATCCGAATGGCGCGAAATTCAAAAACGTTTATGTTTATTCAAAATCGTTATTCCAACCAAAGTACCAATTGCTGCAGGAAGTTATAGCACAAGTGAAGGGCGTTGGCTATTTTCCATTCAAAGACAACGAGGAAATAATAAGTCCAGATGAAGCTCAGCCTAATTCTGTCTTTTTATTCGATGACGTTGCATGTGATGGTCAACAGAAAATTCGGGAATACTATTCCATGTGCAGACATAAAGATATCGATGCTGCATATCTTTGCCAAACATATTCAAAAATACCGAAACAGCTTATTCGCGACAATTGTAATGTTATTGTGTTATTCAAGCAGGATGAGGTAAACTTGAAACATATATTTGACGAACACGTATCTTCTGACATGACATTTGACGTATTTAAAAATATGTGTTCAAAGTGTTGGTGTGATCGCTATGGTACATTGGTAATTATGAAAGATTTCACCCTCAATGATGGAAGGTATCGCAAAGGATTCGATAAATATATTAAATTGTAAGCTGCGCCTTCAGTCCATACCAATATGTCTGACGATAAGGTTGCTACTGCATTGCGCAAGAAAAAAGTGTCTGAACTTGCCAGATCGATTCGAAAAAAATACTTGGCATTGAAATTAGGTAAATCAGAGCAAGATGAGTCTATTAATAAACTATTCAAGCCAATATCCAAACCACTAGAAGAAATTGTACAATCCTCGAAGACATTACAAAAATCGATAACAAATTTACAACCAAAGGAGGAAATAAAGAAAGAAGAACCCGATGATAATGATGGTGTGTTTACACGTTTCCTCGAAACGGAACCGGTGGCTGAAACCGATGAAGAGGGGAATATTCCAATGCCCGAATCTCCAGAAATAATGCGTCCTGAGGTGACACATGAATCCATCCAAGAGTATTTAGATCAATATCCTGAAATTAGTCAATCGTATATCGAAGACTATTTCCAAGATAATGGAAGAATCGATAAAAATTACGGACCTTTCTACAATGACGATCTCGGTTGGAGTTTAGGTACGCGTAGAATTGGATTTGATGGAAGAAACGGCAATATCAACATACTACAAGAACGAAATAAAGAAGCTGGATCCGTGACTGGTACACCTGGCTTATACCAGCTTTTATTCTACCACGATCCAGAAGGTTACACCCAGCAGGATTTGGAGGCATATAAAACCCTTCTAGAGTATACTAAGGTTCACCTAGATACACGCAACCGTCTTAAGGGTTCAAGCACTTACAAATATCACAATATTATCAAACCTTTGTTTAGAACAAAATCAGAATCATCGAACCGTCGTCCCTCTACTCGAACACAACAGCTACTAATGGAACGTCCATCAAAAATACCTTTTACGAAAAGTGGCGGAAACGTTCTCGATCCCCGTTTGGTATACAACGAAGACCCTATGGAATACATTTATTGGGATGATCCCAACGAGTTGGTTGAACGTCTAAAGCTACTAATTGCTTCGAAAGAGGCCGGTAATACGTCACACGACAACGAAATAGTAGCAATTATCAATGAACTCAAGGAAGCTGATATAATAGAATAATACAAGTTGAAACTTGTTCATTTCAATTATGCCAGTCGATAAATTCGGACATAGACATCAAACGCCCTATGCGCGTTTACCAACGAAAATTACGTTCCCTCATACACCGGACGGTAATATTGATATTGGAAATGTGAAAATTTGTAATGTTAAAGAACCGACAGCAAATAGTGACGCTGCAACGAAAAAATATGTTGATGACTTGCGTACTATCAACTTACCACAAACACCCAATATAAAGAATTTAGAAGTAGGATTGAACGAAATCAGAAACGAGCTTCATAAGATTGAAATTCCCCTATTACAGGCAAATATTACCGACTTACAAAATAAAACTAACGAAATTAATACATTCATTTCGCGAAATCCCCCAGTAGCAGGTAGGGATATGGCTACGAAGAAATACGTTGACGACTCAATTGCCACTGCAAAAGTCTTCATTCGAAGAGAATTTAGTGCGAATGCAAGTATACGTGAATTGAAAAAAGAATCTGCAGAAAATATCACAGCCGTTTCGGATTTGAAAAGTAACATTTCAGACATAGTGAACAATATTAAGACATTGAATATAAATTTCCATAACCGCATTCATAGTCTGGAACTGAAGCTGGCCGGTAATACATCATAATATGCACACCAAGGAAAAGATTCAACTCGTAAACGAGCTTCACAAACCTATTCGGAAAAAATTCCCTCGCAGACGCACCATTATCAAGGGCCTTGACGATCTTTGGCAAATGGATCTTGCAGAGATGAGGAATTTTGCATCACAAAATAGGAATCATAAAATGATACTGGTCGTCATTGATTGTTTTTCAAAGTTTATGTGGACACGTCCACTAAAGACGAAGACCGGAGAGGAGATTACTCGGGCATTCTCGGACATTCTCGCTCATACACGACGAACACCGAAAAATCTACAATCCGATCAGGGGAAGGAATTTTACAACAGCAAATTTCAAAATTTAATGAAAAAACATGATATAAATCATTATAGCGTACTTAGCATGATGAAAGCTTCTATGGCTGAGCGTGTTATAAGAACATTAAAATCGAAACTCTACAAATATTTCAGTTTAAATGGCACCTACAAATGGATTGATATTCTGCCTGAAATTACTCGAAACTATAACAATACAACACATTCCTCAACAAAATATAAGCCTTCTCAAGTCAACAAATCCAACGAAAAATCTATTTTGAATAATACCTATAGTCATTTAAAGATAGCAGGCCCGCGAAAATTTAAAGTTGGTGACATTGTGCGCATATCCAAGGCAAAACATGTCTTTGAAAAAGGATATACACCCAATTGGACTACAGAACTATTCAAAATCATCAAAGTTAAAATTACCAATCCTGCTACGTATTTACTTGAAGACATGCAAGGTACACCAATCAGCGGCTGCTTCTATGACGAAGAACTACAGAAAACATCGAATCCGGACGTTTACTTGGTGGAAAAAGTTCTTAGACGTAAAGGCAAGAAACTGTTTGTGAAATGGTTAGGCTTAGACAAAAAACATAACAGCTGGATTAATGGAGTTGATGTTTTATGACGTAAAATGCCACATAAATTGGAGTCGTTTCAGATCTTAAACTCAGTTAGCAACATGAGTTATCAAGGTGTCAGTAGTGGTTACGACAGTAGTAGTAGTAGTAGTGATAATAACTATTCTGCAGAGCTGGATAGAATTTTGAAAAACTATGAGTTTGCTGCAAAGTCTGAAAATGTGTACCTGCTTTCAACACAATATACAATTTCTGGTTATGAAGTAAAATGTGGAATTAGTCCGGCAAGATCATTTACGCCTGCTGTTATTCTATCTCAACAGCTAAAGTGCAGCAAAATATCTTTCAGCACTTATGAATGGTATACCTTTATTTCAATGATGACGCAACAGATGAATGCTTTCTTTCATGCCACAGACGACGCCGACAAGTTCCAACCTGATTCGTTTTCATGTGGAGAGTACTGCACCATTACTCCATCAAATTACGATGGGTGTAAGTTGATTTTCGTCAAAAAAACATGGAGTTGAATATTATATGGATGAAGAAGAAGTGTCTCAAATTTTAGAATTAAATAATTTGATTTTACAACGTATAGCTATATTGGAAAATTTAAATTTTTGTCAATATTATTATAATGTTTTGGATTTCTGTAAAAATGTCGCCTCTGAAAATTTAAATCCTCAACAAATTTTATATGCATTTTGTTCTATTACACCTAATGATATGCTCTTAGAGAATTTGTATACTTTTGTAAACTTACAGTTATCAATGATTTAAATAAATAGTTATATATTATTGGTATATGTGTTTTCTTTAGGAAAAAAATAGCTGAAATATTCGAAGATTGAACCTATTTCCTCTTCAATAGCTAGGCTAGGAAAAATGCTCCAACCAATTCGGCTATTTCAGCTATTCTTTATGTAATACACCAAATGTTTGATATTTTATTTCACTGATAAGAGAGAGAGTCTCGATGTGTGACCTTGAACTTACCAAAAAAAATGCATAAATCGAACCATTTCAATCTTTTTTTCCTAGGGATTTTTCTCATGTTAGTGTCTCCTTCATTGCAGGAAAAATGAAAACAAAAAATAAATTGATTTTTTTTATTTTCGATACACATAAAAGCGATTTAAAAACTACAATTATTTTTATTTATAAAAAAATATTAGATAAAATTAAGACGCAAGTGAATCTTTTTTTTACAGCCACACATTCAAATTAATATATATAGATATAAACTTAAAAAAATTTTTTAAATGACTACATTGAAAAAAATTACTTTAATTATAGAAAAAAACAAAATTATCAAAACTCACATTCGGAATCATCGTTTTCATTAATAGTGTCAATAAAGCGGGTCACCCCCATTTCATGTATATCTGAATTTGGTGTGAGAGGTACAGGATGTAAAGCTGAGTAGCATTGATCACCAGTTTTCAATTCGAAAAGTAATTTTAAAAATTCATTTTGACACCATTTTCTAGACGTTTTATACAAAACAGGCAAATAATCATTTGTAACTCTAAAATGCTGATGATCACGTAAAACGTGAAGATTTATATTTAAATTTTGAGATTCTAAAATAGATGTGAGTTGATAATAACATTGTTGACATAAAGTTAAATTTAAATTTTTAATATAATACTGGTGAAGCCAGACACAAAAGTATTGCTCAGACAAGTCGAAGCATGACCAACTGGGGCTTACGAGTAGTATATTTCGCATTTTGGGGTTCACATATCTCATTCCACAAGCGTGTTCCCAGTCACAATACTCATCGCCCTTGTACGTATTTTTTGCGATCTGACTCAATGCAGTCCACCGGTACTCTGCATAATTTTTGATAATTTTCAACAATAAATTTTGAGGTATATGTATATCTATTATAAATTGTAAAATTGATGTAGTGTTTTCGCAGATAGTCTTGATACAAATATCTTGGAGTGTACTGGTCATGTTATACCTAAAAAAAATTATTCTCGGTTACTATAGTGCCCCCAAGGTAGAGTATCAAAAGTCCCCGGAATTAATTGCCGCTTATCGTCATGTGGACTTAGACCAGTTTTTGTTTGTTCGATGCTAAATACTTGATGTAAATATGATCGAATACAACGCTGGCTTATTGTTTGTTCTTTAAAATTAGTTAAACATTTCACATAATCCTCAAAACCTATTCTATTTTTTACTACATTATACTTTACACCCTTCAACTTTTTAACCACCCCTAGCGTTTTCATTTTTAACTCAATTCGGTCCTTATCGAGTTTCTTTTGTTCTAAATACTGTCGTCTCTTTGCTCTTTCCTCCCCATCTACGTCCAATTTATAAGTGTACATTTTCGATCTTAGTCCTACAAAGTGGGTCATAACTTTACCTTTCGACTCATCTTTCATAACACCTAAAACTTTTTTATTCACCTGTGGAATATTATATTGATTATCACTTGGATAATCTGAAGTGTCAAATTTTTGTATATCTGCCTTAATAACTTCTTCATAAGCATCATCACATGATAGCTCATAAATAAAGCTATCGGTATCCATATACATAAGTTTGCATTTTTTAACACCCAATTTAGGAATCATATGTCCATAATGAAAATCATACATGCATATTTTGGAAATATCTAATATTGCCATTCCTACATACAAAGGTTTATTGAATATTATGTTAGTTTTATTGAGTTCAATTGCCGACAAGTTTTCATTGAAAATTTTTCTACTATGGAACCGATAGCTTGCAATCAAATTTTTCGCCCCATACCGACCTTGCCATTTAGTCACCAATTTCACTACTCTATGTTTTCTAATATTTTCCATCGTCTTACCGAACACCGCGTTATTCATCAATTTATACAGGTTCTTTTCGAAAGTGCTTTTAGCTGTCGTCCTTAGTCGAGTATTTAACTCAATATAGGACTTTAGCCAGGTAGACTGTTTAAATTTCAAAACTTTATACACTTTAGTGAGCTGTAATCCGTTGGCGAGCATCTGTTTTAAATTTCGATAATGAACGGTATACTCTTTTTTATCGTAAAGTGTAGTCATTAATTTCGGTAATCTTGAACCTAGAGGAACACGGTGTTCAGCACCAAATGGAAAATCTTTGTGCGTATCGTGCAGGTTTTGCGGATATGTCAAGTCAACTTTGAGAATATACCCTTCGAGGGAATCGTCCGGAATCGACTGAATAAAATCAGCATCAAATTGATCGACGTCTTCGATCCATTTAAACCCTCCGTAGGGCAGAGGTTCACACATTGCCCAACCGTACAAATTGTTCACATCCAGGAACAACAAGTATTTGGAAGGCTTACTAGGGTCATATTCCAGCATGTACTTGTTGTTTGCTTCAGCAAATCTGCTGCTGCAAACTGAAATTCCGCCACGAATAGCTTTTTCAATAAACAAAACCATGTCTACGTCACGCAATAGTTCCAATTTACACCTGGTCGACTTTAACATCGCGTCCCAAGTGTACCCAGGCATGGTATAGTACCACGCTGGGTCCAAGCCATAAGTTGCGTGACACTTTTTCCGAAATTGTTCGAAAACATCTGCCAAAAGTAAAACGTCTGTTTTCATGTACATGTCTGAATATTCGCCCAAGTTTTGAATTTGAAACTTATCCCACACACTTTGGGCATGAGCATATTTGTTGAAGCTAAGTGGTTTATAATTTAATTTATTGTAAAAGCATTCAATAGGCGG
>CAJUYI010005296.1:0-16046 GCA_910591695.1 Galerucella pusilla
ATTGAAATAGTGAAAGTATACATATACGAGGAAAGCAAATTGAGTCTTATATTACATTTTTTATGCTCGTTCACCTGAAATGAGAAGTAATTTGGGACTTGGATGGAATCTATTTTTGATGCTAAAGCTCATAAGACATTTTGTCCTCTAGACAGAATGGATGCACAATTATTTACTCATTTAATACATATTTTATGTCAAATAACTAGGGGGCAGCATAATATGGAAAAGACCTTTCATGATAAATATTGTTATACGTAGAACCTGTACTGTAAGCAAAAAAAAACCTTTAGAATCATCTAGAAATGTCGGGAACTGTCTTTCACATGTAAAATGTATGGAGAAGATACGTTAATTTTCGAAGTATTAGAGTTTCGAGCTCTGTATTTTGGAAGGAAAACGTGAAGGTTGGAGTTAAAGAGAGTTGAGATAGTAAAATGTTAGTATCGCTCACAGCAGTGAGATCCAAGAAGTATTTGTTCAGCAATTTATTATGGCGAATAATAGATTTTCTTCCAAAGTTAATTGTATTTCTAGGTCTTTCCTAATATTTATGTTTCTCCACGACTAAATAATACCGCACAAATTATTTTTTCATATTTAGCTGCATAATGATATAAATTATTCCCACCAGTGAATAATGAAAAAGAATTCACTCTTGTTAGCCAATCACATTCTATTATTATCAGAATTCACGCTGAAATGGATTAGAATGAATGAATCGAATTAAAAGGTCAAATACCTATTAACAGTTTAACGATAGTGAAGATTTAATATGTACGCCTCCCGAAATCAATTTTATTTATAAATGTGAGGACTTCCATTAAAAACAGTTTTTTTTTATTCAATACAAACATACCTGCATCAACTACTAAGAGTTATTAGCAGGAGGACTTACACAAGTAGTATGTGTTGTATTTGTGTTATAGATAATTTTTAAATTTTGTCATACAAATTAATGTCTTTGAAATACTCAATTAAAGCACTTGTGTCTTTGGTGAGCACATCCTTGAATACCGCACTTAAATGATTCTGTCTTCTATATCTAGAATATTCGGGACACTCTAAGATGATATGTTTTACAGAAAGAGAAACATGGCAATGTGTACATTCTGGTGCTGGTTCTTTGTTGAGGAGATATTGATGTGTAAGTAGTGTGTGACCTATTCAATCTCCCTTTAAGAAAAAGAGTGAGACGAGCTAACTATAAATTTGAACAATTTGAATTATCGCTCCAACAAAACTATAACTTTCCCCCCTGGATGTCTCAGAAGCCAGATGTTAATACGTCCCTCACTCCAAATCCAAAAAATTCAACCAACCCCTGTCTCCTACAAAACCTCTCCAAGGAAATTTTATCAAAATACCCCCAAACCCTGCAAATCTTTACAGATGCTTCAAAAAATCACTATGGAATTGCAGCAGCTTACATCTGTGGAAATAACAAATCTGCCATCCGACTACCGAATCAATGTAGTATATTCACGGGAGAAACCACTGCAATTCTGGAAGCCCTAAAAATGTGCAAAGACTCTACAGCAACCAAGTTTCTCATCATAACAGATTCACTGAGTGCGTTACTTGGCTTGAAATAACTCCACCCTTCACATCCCATTCTCATACGAATCAAAAGTGAAATGGAAATAATACGCCTCACCCAAAAGAAAGTCTAATTTCTGTGGGCTCCATCTCACTCTGGTATAAAAGGAAACGAAGAAGTCGATCAACTAGCAGTAGATACAACATCTAATCAAGAGGCACCTTACATTGAAAAAATTCCCTACACTGACCACATAAATCCAATCAAAAAACATATATTTAATTCTTGGCAAGCAATATGGAACCATACGACATCCAAACTGAAAGAAGTTAAGCCAGAAGTCGGATTAAATTTGAAGAAAAGAAGGGAAGTTGAAATAGTTGAACAGTAACAATATAAATGAAACATTTGAAATTTGATGTCAATGAACTAAATGGTTATTTATGTATTAAGAGCGAAAAATGATACATTATTGCTTGAGAGTAAAGGTTACCGCGCGGCGCAAAGCGGAGCGCGCTAATTACTCGCTAATTACTACGTTTTTGCTCGTAATACATACAACATTTTTTCTGCAATCACTTAATTGTAACTATTAAAAACAAATATATAAAGTAAAATTCATGAGAACTTTTAAAATCTGTCAGTTTAATCAATTCAAATATGTTTCAAACTTTTATATCTATCACTGTCAATACAATTGTGTTTGTAGTATCCGTTGTTATGGGCAACGAGCGTTTTGCCATTTTTTACGCTCGGCGAGCATAAAGTAACTCTTCTCAAGAAACGTCAATTTTTCGTTGTCAATGGCAAGCGAAAAAGCCTACTTTTCAATGTGATTGTAGAAAATCCTATTTATTCACAACAGGGTATTTGACAATTTTTTTTAAACACCATTAAAAGATTGTCTGGCCTCAGTTAAGTACTCCAAATTTTTTTCAAATTTTTTACTAAGTGGGAAAGTTGCCAAAACCAACTTTAAAAATTTTATATTTAAATAGCGCGCCAAAACGCGCTGATTTTTTATGACGTCAGTGATCTTGTCGCTCCGCCTACCGCATCCCGAGCGACAAGATCACTGACCAGCCGAATCGGAACCATCGGCTCGACCTGCGGCCGCCCACCTGAGCTGGCCTATAAGAAACAAGCAAGCAGCGAGACCTCTTACGTCACAATAAACTCACATATTTTCCCGCGCTGAGTAAATATTTGAAAATTACCATTTTTGTTAAGTTAATAAAAAATCACTGGTTTAATTTATTTGTGTGAAATATTGATTTCTGGCATAATAGTACCACAAAGTACCTGCTCCGACTCTTTTTTAATTTTTTCCGCTCATAGGAAAATACCCTACTGTCATATAACGGAAACGATTTGACACTATTTTCAGTGTCATAATGACGTATATCACCGCACTAGTGCGATAATAGGAGTCTGGAAAAATATTGATACCATAATTATTTATTGAAAATAACACTGGAAGCTGCATTTTCAATTTCAGTCGTCTTCGCTTGAACTCATTTCTATAGATTCCATTTCATTCAACTTTGACAATTAGATGACATAACCAATTTATCTTATTTTCACAGCTTTGTTTGTCTTTGTTGCTATGGTCACAAAATATGATACACAGTACCTTATGTTCGGAGTCAATATTATTGAAAATACGTTGGATAGAAATGTTTTTTCTGATTCTATGATATAGGTACTGTTAATAATACTAATGAGCAGTTGTTAATAAAATTTTATACGTAACACGTGTGATATGAATTATTCGCTCTTATGTGATTAGACGACTCGACCTACCGCATCGTCGTGCAAACTTCACATGCGTGCGTTAATAATGTTCATTTCCCACTAATTACGTAAATAACTATGATTTCACTGTAGAAAGTTCACTGATTACGAAAATAAAGTTGATAAACACCACAAAAGTTATAAAATTAAATTCACTGTCTTGATATGTATGTCGAATTTGTTTCAAAGTTTTACAAGATTTGGTGATTCAACAGACAAACGTTCTTTGAAAACTTTAGGTGAATAGCTATTTTAACTATAAGCCAAATTCACATAAAACTTCACATATAAACTTGATTTACTTTTCGGATTTTCCGGTGAAACTAATGCACCAAAGCTTACAATTTAGTGCCTTTGAATTTAATGTCTCTAACTTCGCCAATTATACAATGTGGAAACCATTCATACAATAGAATTATTTTTTGTTTTATTGAAATATAGTGTATTTTGAGCGTTTATTGAATTTTTTTTCCAACACAAAAAATGAATTACATTCAAAGGTACATAATCTTCGACCACACACAATTTTTGTCTAACTCCATGTCCTCCTCCACCAGTCTAATGCTCCATAGGTGATCGTTGGCCTTACCATAGTTGGATTAAGCCAGTGTACCACTTCAGGTCGTAATCCTCAGATTTTGTCCATAACTCTTTTCCAGTGAACCGAATCCTACTACTTCCCAAATTGTTCAAGACACTACTACTTTTATTAATTGATAGCATAATAGTTATTAATAATGTATGCAATCGTAATGTTGATGGTTGAAATATATTTAATTGATCAGAAAAAAACAGACTTCGCATAGTACAAACATAATATTTTTTATCTGATGGCATGTCATAATGACAACGTTATGTCACTCAATTTTGATGACATTAGGAAGCTCATTATGGGACTAAGTACCATAATGAATTCTATAAGGAGAACATGTAATGGTTTGATCAAAAAAGTTTATTCAAAATGCATAACTATGTACAAAACTAGTTATTATAAATGGTAAAAGAACAATTACTACAATTTGTAATATTAACTCCAATGGATTCTACAGTTTTTACATCAGTAGTTGATGATTGTTGGCAAACTTGTAATCCTGTTTGGTTGTTGGCACCAAAAATTGCTTCTGATATTTTTTTCTTTTGCTCTTTCGAATTTTCGATGTAACCTTCAGCGACAGTATTGTTTTTCCATCCGCCATGGCGTTTCACGGTACACAGATCAGCTCCAGAATCAGCCAAAAATGAAGCAGACGATCGCCGAAAACAATGTCCGGTATATTCTTCAGGGCGAGGTAAATTCAAGAAAGTGGCAATAACTTTTGGCATTTTACCAAAGGTATGTATTCCAACGGGTTGTTTTGTGCATTTCTTATTTCTATAAGTGACAAAAAAACGTAGATGGTTTGTGTTGCAAGGTCGTATTTTCACATATTGTCTGACAAGTTCTACCATATTCAATCCTGGGATATTCCCCGGAGTTACAAAAAATTCTCGCATTACCTTTGTTTTTGTATTCGGTAATGTAATTCTGAAAACAGATCCTTCATCTATTAGATTTTCAACAAGCATATATGTCAATTCCTCTCTTCTGCATGCTCCACTTAGTCCAATTATCATGGCAACTTTATTAAATAAGTATGTATCATCTGATGCTTCCGTTAAAAACTTTGTAACATCTTGTTTAGTAAAAATGTTTGGTTTTTTAGCTCTGTTACCTTCTGATTTACGTTCTAGTAATGCAACCAGGGGTCCGGTGAACTATAGGGACACACGAATTTCTTAGTGATTTTGCGAAAAATCGATAGTACTCACCTATTTTGAGGATTATCCGTCGAAAAATTTGCGGGTTATACACAATTTACAGAGAAAAATCCAATAAAAGATTTTTTCTCGCCACTTGAACCATCACATTTGGACTAAATATTTTTTACAAACAACCGTTTAAACGTATCACACTGAACGGGAAAGTGATGAACAACATGTTTTCTCGCTAATAATAACAACATTTCAGTGAGTTTCTTCAAAATATTGTTTAAATTACCACTTTTATAAATATATATTTGACAGGCTACAAATGTGTATGAAAACAATTAAATCAAATGACAAATGACATAGAAGCTCTAGCGTAATGTTTGACATGGTTGCCAGCTGTAAACGATTACGTGAGAATCATGATATTTTTAAAATATTAATTAATTATTGCATTCGAATTTCATCTTAGAAAGTATTGGATGAGAGGGATGAATGCATTGTAATGCACATCAATCTATTCAAGAAGAGGAAAAAAATATAATAATTGGATTCACCCTTCCCCTTCTAGAATAACTTTAGGGTGGATTACAAAGTATTGGATATCTTTTGAGGGCAAGGCAAATGCCTTGCCCTCAAAAGATATTCCAGAAGGGGAAGGGAATATAATAATTGGATTCACCCTTCCCCTTCTTGAATAACTTAAGGTGGATTACAAAGTATTGGATATCTTTTGAGGGCAAGGCAAACGCCTTGCCCTCAAAAGATATTCCAGAAGGGGAAGGGAATATAATAATTGGATTCACCCTTCCCCTCCTAGAGGGTGAATCCAATTATTATATTCCGTTCCCCTTCTGGAATAACTTGATGTGGATTACAAAGTATTGGATATTTTTTGAGGGGAAGGCTGAATACAATAATGATTATATATTTTTTGTTTCCCCTTCTTCAAATACGCAATATAAGGATATCATTATATATAAAATGTATTTATAATTTCATTTATGTTCTTGGGTTTGTCTTGAATGAATCTAACTAAAAATATAGTCTGATACAATATTTAATTTCGTATCTTAATAGTCATGTAGCATGATTGTCGAGTAGTAGATTACAGCTGGCAACCACGCTACTAAGTATTGTATTTTGTCCTATGTTTTGTAGGTTGCATATCTGTGTATGCGATTATTATTAAGTTGCCTGTCAAATATATATTTATAAAAGTGGTAATTTAAACAATATTATGAAGAATCTAACTGGATTTTTTTCATAGATAGCGAGAACACATGTTGATCACTCTCCTGTACAGTGCGATACAGTTAAACTGTTTTTTGTATAAAATATCGGGCCAAAAAGTGATGGCTCAAGTGAAGAAAAAAAAATTTTTATTGGATTTTTCTCTGTAAATTGTGTATAACCCGCAAATTTTTCAACAGATAATCTTCAAAATAGGTGAGTACTATCGATTTTTCACAAAATCAGTTAAAGAATCGTGTGTCCCTATAGTTCACCGGACCCGCAACCAGCTGTAGGTACTTACTAATATCGACGTTTTTTCTTGTTGATAAAATACTTCTTATCATCGAATAATACAACCAAAGAGAAGAGGGTTTTCTTTCCTTAGATAAGCATTCAAAGTAAGCCAACAATACTTTTTCATGAGTGATATTCATGATTTTTTTAGCAGAACACCATTCTTCGTACCGATTAAACACCATTTCATATACACTCCGTGATTTTTCCGGCAAAAGGGAGTCCACGATATTTCTCGACATTTCTTCCAAATGAGAAGGTAAACTATCAGCTTCAGAATCACTCATTTTTTAAATTATATTAAATTTTACTTGACAATCATTATTGAGTTTGACAGCGATAAATGAATATTGCCGTTACAACCTGATGACGTTGTCAAGGAAATGGCAAAGCACAGCTCACTCACCTACTAATATTTGAAACTACTTACTTACTCACAACAATACTTACTCCTTTAAAAATAGTTGTCATTGTGACATGTCGAAAATGCAGTTTTTAATTTTTCGAAAATGTATTGATATAAATGCCATCAGATAAAATTTTGTATGTAATACGAATCATAAACAATCATTATAACACACGCCGTGTTATCGGACGTTCACGACTTGTACCATAATGATCGTCTTTATGATCCTTATTACATAAATAACTATTGCGCGATCGATCTTTTTTGTTTATTTAAAGCATCGGTTGTCAGGACGGTAGGTTGTGTTTACTAGTTTATAAGTCTAACTCGTCGGTAAGTGATTTACTCACCGTTCAGACGTCGGTAAGTAAATTACTTACCGACGTCTTAGCTCTACACACATTTAAGTGGTCCTAAACTTTAACAACCCTCACCGTTCTTGATACTTAATACACTATATTGAATTGAGCTTAAATTTTTTGATACCGTTTCAAATCCAAATAGAGATGACTGGATACTCCGTGAGGAGAAGCTTTTTAGAGCAGATATCTGTTGGTACTCAAAAATAACAACTCATGTGCAAGTGTAGACGCAGACCTACGGAAAAAATGTCAGCTACCTTGGAATGATATACAGTTGTTTTTCTAGCGGAATTTCACACCATTCATAGAACAATTATGAAATAAAGAAGATTTTCTATGACATCTGAAAACACTGAGTTTTTCCAGGGCATCGCCAAAACTGGAACGAAAATGCCTGGAAAAGACTAGTCACAATGGAAAGACTGTCTATAGTCTGGATCCCGACCCTTTTTAGTATAAATGGCAATCAGAAGGTCTGCCAGAACGAACATCAAATACTTCAACCGTAAGAGGAGTCTGAGACTTTTGGCATCATTTAGCAGAATTGGTTCATCCATTGACCCTCATACATACCTCGAAGAATTTTTCAAGTAAATGTTCTATTCGAACTGTCGGAAGATCCGACATGTCGTCTCCGTCTGGAAGATGATTGAACTGCAGATACTTCGCGGGTAACAAATAATGGCCCAATGCACCCACATTTCAAACTTAGCATCGCTCATGACACCGTTTCAGTTATTAGTGCAGAACGCATAAATCCCATACCCTCAGAGTACAAAGTTTGGATATCCTTATATCCATTATGATTCAAATTATTAGAATATAACTTATGTGTTTTTTTCCAAATGTTTGGCGTTTTTGTTCGATTTTGCTTTCACTGAAAAGCCCGTTTCCCATAAAAACAAAGGTTTAATTTAATGGACATTTTAACAAATTGAGGATATTGGCTTCAATGCGAAATCCCATAAATTGACAGTTTTAGCTCAGAATGTTAAGCTTTGAGTACAGCTATTCCAATTGTTCTTTCCACTGTACGTGTTATTCATGTTGTATTTCACAAATTGAACTCAAATTATGCATGGGGATCAATCAAAAGGTGAATATTTCCACCACAAATCTAATTTGTATTTCGAAGAAGTTGAATATATCAGTTTTCAGAATTAAACTCTCTACAAAAACATCTATGGTTGAAATAATACCCTTCTTGGTGTGCGTCATCGATTGTGACGTATATCCGGGTTTTCGGCATGTCTATTTTATTTGCTATTTTGATATATGGCTAACCTTAAATTTGATAAATAAAATCATCAGGATCGTATTCAGCTAAATTCGAAAAGGCTATAAAATTAATAATTACCAGCTTCTTTTTCTAAGTGAGGATACTTGAGAACTTTCAAAATACTCATGTTTTTCCGTGTATCTATGCATATTTTTGTATTATTCAAATAAATATGGGATTTATATTCACTTTTCATAAATAAAAACTGACCGTAAACAACAAAGTACAGACCTAACGAGAACTGTCTGTGTGACAGTAGAAAGAGACGAAAATCAAATTGCCCCTTCGAAAGTGAAGCATTCATAGTATTTTGAACTCTCGATTGATAGGTTGCGCTTGCGCGTAATCTTAACATAAATCAATGAAATTTTAACGTTTGGAATACACTTAAACGGTTTATTATTGTGATATTTTGCCTTTTTCCGTTTCTTCCTACATAATGTGTTAGAAGGACATTAACAATCGATGACGCATACCAAGAAGGGTATTATTTCAACCATATTAGTTTATTATTCATTAAATGGTGTTTCAATAAAGTTCAAACGCTTCTTCTTTCCGATAAATTCAGTAGGAGGACTAAGAGGTAGCTATTCTATAAGCGTATAAGGTATAAGCAAGCCGTAAAAAAATATAGCGAATACCACCACCAGCACAGAGTCCCTGAACTCTTCATTATCATCACAAAGCATATAATAAATTCTCAATAATCGAATAAATGAAATACTAGTGAAGCACACAGTATGAGTTAGTGCATTAGAAACTATTGGTTGACAGCAAATATTGAAAGCAGCTGGAAATGAAAGCGGACTGCCAATCTAGAAATACTCCTGAAAGTCGACAGATCAAATATTCTGGTTCAAAATATCCCAATGTACTTCACAATACTACATCAAAAATTTATTCAGGTGCTTCCAGGTCAGGTCTCATAGATAACATAATAATATGTATAATATAAGCTAATGAATCTCCTCTATGGTTGAAGCACCAGCAGCTTCTTCTATCATATGGGGCAAATTACTCATCCAGCTCTATACTTATACACAATTTTTTGAAATAATGAATCAAGCTAACTACGACCAGGTACTTTATAGTTATGCTTCTGAAACAGATAGTGGGTTTGGTTATTGATTGATTGATTGGTTCGGCACCATTAGTCAGAGGCTTACAGTCCTCGGCACTTTTACTTTTTGTGCTCTTGGTTATGGCGTTTATATGAAGAGACCAGTAGCCATTACCAGACTCAACAGTGTTTTAACTAGATCCTTTTTGAAAAAATCCTTCCTTGGAAGCTCTAGTGCTAGGAGTATTTATCTCCATTGAGGTAATAATAATCGAAGATAATGTAAGAGGCTGCTTCTTCCTTTTTCATGCACAACCGACAGATAGGTCTGCTATATAATATGCAGATTGTATGCATATGATTCCTTAGGATACATCAAACCTTATCTAAAAATAGAATCAGAACAGAAGGATAAAAATAAACATTCTGTTGAAAACTTATAGCATACATGGATAATGAAATGGAAATACTTAGCATCGTCTCGCCTGTATAATCTGTTTAAATAAGAACAGCGTCCTTTTCCACTGTTAATAATTCTGGAATAAAATGAAATCGCAAAAAATATTCACAAAGACTCAAAAGTAGAGACCGATGATAGAAAAAGAAATGTGTTGTTCACAAAGAGATATTTCATATTTCATTTCGAGACTAACAAAACATGAATGGGGATGTAAAACAAAAGATATAAAAAAATGTGTAATTCACTTTTAAAAGAAATGCCAACAGAAATTTCTTTGACAAACATAGCGTGCTATTTTCCGCATACTCCGAAGCCTTGCAATTTACAATGTTGAATGAACTTTTAAAGACATTATTAGATGTAAAGGGCATTGGCCTTTTAAATTTTGGTCAATGAACAATAAAGGGGTTGATATTTGTAAGAGTTTCCTGTTCTCTTGATATATCAAAATGATGAAAGGTTTTTTTTTGCTACAGTGATTAACTATTTCGCACATTTCATTAGAATTTAAAGCGAAGCGATGTATAAGATATGGAAATAAAAAAAGGAAGGCAAATGAATTATGTTATAGGTGAATCAAAAACAAAACAAAACCTACTCGGAATTTGAGAATCTTGGCAATTTTTTCGATTAACAAAAACAAAATCATGTAAAGATGCAAATGAGATTTGCGTTCAACAATTAGTCGATACGGTAACCTGCCACAGGGATTTTCAGGGATGTTTCATACAAATCTACCTATCTCGTTTAATTCTAATACCACCAAGTAATTAGGGCTTACACGCACATTGTGACGACAAGTGTCGAAGTATTTGCAGTTTCAGTTAATGGAAACTGGCAGCCATAGTTGAGTAGCATGGAATTAAACGGACACAGAAGAACAATGCATTCAGTCCGGTGGTTTATTCGGAATATTAAATTTGATTTAATTAATTTGGAAAAGTGTGAAGGTTACTGAAGTTATTTATTATCTTTCTTCTAGTTATACTAATTTCATTATTACTAGCCTGTCCGATTTTCAGTAATGTTTGGTATAGTAACAAAAACATAGTTTTTGTGATTTTCAAAATTATTTGGCCAAGATCTTGAATTTTTTTATTATTTAACTCGTATACAATCTGCTTCTTACAGAGCATTAAGTGAATGTGTTGGTTGAGTGTGCTTATCGATTATTTCTGTGTTGGATTAAGTCTTCTGGTCATATTTTTTGTAGTCTTTCGCATTAGGTCCATTTTTGTATAGTTCTTGAATTAGGCGGTTGTCATGGTTGGTGATTCGGTCCCTGTGGCTGGCGGCTTTTTTTTGAATTTCTTCCGTAACAAACGGAATGTTTAGGTCTGTGTGGAGGGTTCTATTGCTGATATACCATGGTGCATCTGCGATTGAACTGAGTGCCTTAGACTGAAATCGTTGTATTGATTCAATTCTGGTTGGTTTAGCACATCCCCAAAGCTGTACTCCATATGACCAAATTGGTTTTAAGATTGCTTTATAAAGAAGAATCCTGTTGCTTGACTACAGTTTTGATTTACGGCCGAGCGGCCAGTACATGTATCGAAACTTGATGTCCAACTGTCGACGTTTGGATTCGATGTGTGTCTTCCATGTAAGTTGTCGATCTAAGTGCAGCCCAAGGTACATTGCTTTTGTTTTGACAGGAATAGGTATATTATTTATTTTTAGGGAGGAGGGGGCAGTTGCCATGTCGAGTTGTAAATGTAACTTGTACTGATTTGGTTTGGTTGCCTCTTGTTCTCCATCTACTGTACCAGTCGTTGAGGAGGTTGAGGTGTCGCTGGAGGTTTTCTGAAGCTATATCTGGGTTTTTATCTACTGATAGTGCTGCTACGTCATCAGTAAAAGATGCTATGGTAGTGCTCACGGTTTATATCAGACGTATAAATAGGGAAGAGCAGTGGTCCGAAAACGCTACCTTGGGGAACGCCGGATTTAATTGGGTTGATGGTGGATTGAGTGTATTCGTGTTTAACGGAGAAATTTCTATCTGTTGAGTAGGATTCGAGGAGCAGGTGAAAGTTATGGGAAAGGGTGTTTTTTAGTTTGAAGAGAAGATCTGGGTGCCATACTTTGTCGAAGGCTTGTGAGATATCAAGGAATACTTCGTTGTAGATTGTGGGGAAACAAGCTAGACTTACAATTCTGTTGAATATGGTCGTCAGTGAAATGATTGCTTCTCTGCGCAGTTGTTTCAATATTTGTCCTGTTATTAGATCATAGCCAGGAGCCTTTCGGGGGTTCAGCTTGCTTATTTCTTCTTTGACCTCTGCAGGAGAAAAAGATTTGATAATTAGAGACATTTGGTAGCTAGCGTCGAGAAATCTCTGCATCTCTTGATCTATCTTGTCATCATCAGGTTTGAAAACTTCCGTTAGGTATTCAGCGAAGTTTGTCACCTTTTTTTCAGGAGAGCGGGCCCATTCTCCGTTTGGTTCACGGATTGAAGGTACATTTATTTGTGGTGTTTTTCAATTTCTTTGTCGCCTTCCAGAGTGTGTGGTCGTCAACAGTTATACTTGTTATGTATTGTTTGAAAATGTTGCTTTGGACACCTTTGAGTGCTGTCTTTAGTTATCTGCTAAGCCGATTGTAGTTATGTTGGTCTATAATATTCCGTGATCGTTGCCAAATTCTTCTTGCTCGGTTTTTCTCGGTTATAAGTTGCCTAATAAGCAGTGGTACGCTGAGGGTATCACTATTTATATCCCGACTGTTGTGCGGAGTAGACTGCCACGCTGCATTTTGTACTAGTTTAGTGAAGTACTGAGCTGCCTCATCAAGATCTGTTGAGGATTTCATTCTTATGTTCAAATTTATATTTTGTTCTGTTTTTTTGAAATTCCTTCCAGTCAGTTTTTCTTGTTGTGAGCCTAGGAGGAGGAGTTTTGTTGATGGCTGAGGTGCTGATATTCACTATTACTGGGGTGTGGTCAGATGACAGGTCCAAGTGTGATTCAACTGTACAGTTGCCTCTAGGTATTCTATTAATAACAAAGTCCAGCAGATCAGGAACTTTCTTAGGGTCCGTTGGCCAATAAGTAGGTACTCCATTTGTTAGGTGACTGTAGTTGTTATCATTAATTACACGTATCAGATTTCTACCTTTTGTGGTGATAATTCGTGAGCCCCAGTCCGTGCTCTTGGCATTCCAGTCTCCACCAATAATGAATCTATTTCCGAGCGTTTGAAATGAATCTTTGTATTCTTCCGTTGTAATAGCATGTCGAGGGGGACTGTATAGAGCAGTAGCGTTGAAGTTCCAAGGCAAGGCTCTTATCATAATACTTGTTGTTTAAATTTTTTCAGTTTGATATTTTGGAAGTTCAAAGTGTGAAATGGATTTGCGGATAATTATTATACTGCCCGCGTGAGAGGTTCCATCAGGATGAGGCGTACTGTAGGTATTATATAATGGAATACTGAAAGTTGTCCTGTCAGTAAAATGAGATTCCGAAACAAGTAAAATATCAATCTTGTTTAGATTTAAGAATGTTATTATTTCTTGTCTATGATTAAGCAAGCCTTTGGCGTTCCAAGTCTCTATTCTAAGTATATTTATGAATGTGATTTTCCAATAACTGTGGTTAGCAGATTCAATATCATGCTGTTTTTGATTATCAGCTGGGAAAACATATTTTTAAATTCATTTAAAAATGTTGTTAGTTGTATTTCTATATTTGAATTTTTTTCTCCTTGGGGTATGCTTTGAGTTGTAGCTTGGCATATGTTGTTAGTATTGTCGGTGTAGGGGCTTACCATTTATGGGTGAAGTTTCTCCAGGTTGGAATTGTCTCTTCTAGTTTGCTCGCATGTTTTGATTTTTTGATGCGACTAATAATTCTTTATGTACTCTGCAGCCTCTATAATTTGCGGGGTGTGCTTCTCCACATAGTATGCATCTTGCGGGAGTGTCCTTGGGCTTTTTGCATATTTTAGAGTCATGTTGCCCTCCGCACTTCACACAGTTGAATGGTTTTAGACAGTATGATCTTGAATGACCGTAGGCCTGACATCTTATGCATTGTACTATATTATTATTTTTTTCTTGGAGCTTCTACAGTTATTTTAGTGAAATTATAAGTTATAAATCAAAAACTACTGAAACTTCCGTCAGGTTTGCAGGAAACTCCAAAATGGAAATACTGCATTTCCTTCCAAGCATGTGCAAATCGGAAAAAGTCTTGTTTCTCACTGTTTATATAATTATAAAGTTATTGAAAGAGAGGAAGTCGCTTCACATTGACCAAATTTGTTGCAACCTATTATTTGGAAAGCTACTTACCTTAGCAGACCAAAGGCGGAAAATTCATAAGTTTCTCACCATCAGTCACTGAAATGATTTCACACGTTAAACATGAATTTTTAAATTAAACGTCATTGTATGCTTTTTGGTTCATTCAGTTGTGTGTCACACATGCAGGGAATGCATGCTGCCCTCAACTATCAGATTTCCCAGCTTTGCACAAATGAATTCGTTGTCTCTTGTCGTATTCGCATTACACATTTTCCAATATCCAGTGATAGGATTTAATGTGTAGAATTTGGTTATCAAGAAGAAATACTAACATAATTCCACAACACTTGAAAGTACAGACATACTGATTTGTACCAACAAATAAATCTAGCCCATTACACTGAGATTGAAATAAGGTATGGTCGAAATGTAACTTAATAGAATCGGTCACAAAGGAAACTCCACCAACCTCTATTATTGTTGCGCTCGCCGTACCCAATGAAAAAACCAGGCACTTCAGATCAAATCATTTTTCCTTTATGTTTCAACCAGACCGTTCAGATTAGTAGGCTTTTGTCGGATGTTTTGTTCGAATAAACGCTGTCTGGATTGATTCTACAGTTTAATTAGCTTGTGACTATAATTTTGTGCGTATGTTTAGAAAATTTATTATAGGTAGCAAGAGACTTTCATTGGAAATAACAAAATAATAACAGAAAAAGAAAAATATTAAATATGTTGATTTGATAGTTCCAACTTAACCACTGAATATGATTAATCAGTGGAATCGGAATATCACAAATACTGAAGGAGGTCAAAATGTCTACCAGCTAAGAATAGACTATACACCATTTTAGAGTACAGCACACAAATACACTTATATGAGTATTTACCAATCGGAAACCATCATCCATTGCAACGTACGCTCTATTCTAATGGAGTCTCCAAAATAGAGCAGTGAAAGACGAATATTCAATACTCAGTGTACCCGATGGTTCAATTGGAACACTACTAGCTTAATTCGTTGAAAGATGACAAAAAACTGTAAAATTAATAGAACGAGCTCTCACCAAACTGACTTTATATTTGGAGCTCTCGGGGCTTTGTTCTCAGATGGAAACCAGACTGATATTGTGATACACCAAATTTAGGGTGAAGTAAACTTGCCAAAGTATGTATACGAATGAAAAAAATACTAAATTTAATTCAAGGTGAAGCTTCATGCACTAACAAGTTACTTTCCTTTTTTTTCCTTAAGACAACCTCTCCATTAATTAGGAACAGTGACCCAAATATTGTGATCCAGCAATTGAATGAGGCCCAGGAATGTACCAGGGATTATCTTCGACCTTGGGTCCCAGAAACTATGTTTACTAAGCAAAAATTGTGTCTCCGGAATTTATACCAGGCAGGTATTTTATTCAGTTCAGGAATTGTGATGTGTTGGGGAATTGTAATTTACCAGAAATTGTGATGACCCAGTATTTTTTTGGGATAAGGAACAGTGCAGTAATCTCAGTCAAATTTCTTGATATCTGCGGCATAATATTTATTATTATTATAATTATTTATTATAATATTTCAATCCATATCAGGATTACTGCATTATTCCTTAAT
>CAJUYI010005297.1:0-16043 GCA_910591695.1 Galerucella pusilla
TTGGCTTATCGACATTGTTTGGTACTTGCACAATTAACATTCAACAACTGTTTTTTTTTGTCAAACTTACTAAAACTTATGTACCTCTATCACCTTTTTTTTTTAAAATTAGTACATCCCGTTACCTCTGACCTAAATCGTATATTCTTTAGCATAGCTGCAACTCATTCGTTCAATACAAAATGTACCTTACGGTATACCCCCTTAAAATATATTTTGGTACGTCTATGAAATCTACTTAAATGAATGATTTATTACTCCTTGTCCTTTCTATATAGACTATAGTAGTAACATAACAATATTGAAGTAAATATGTAGATATCAGAAAATAAGACATAGAAAATTAAAAAAGAAACAAGAAAACCCAGGCCCAAACCCGGTTGATCAAGGTGTAACTATGTATAAAAAAATCAGAAAATGAGAAATAAAAAACTAAAAAAGAACAAAAAACCCAGGTCCCAACCGGCCTTCGAACCTACAACCTCTGAGTTCTGAGTTGTAGGCTCAGTACCCAACCAACTGTGCCAATCTGCTCACATTCAGTAACATCGAATAGAAGGGTAAAGGCTGCTCGGACGCTAGCGCACCTCAACTACTAAATTTGACGTGGTGGGAGGATTGAAGTCGGGATAATAAGCTCTCGTTGCAATTTGTGGTAATGTGTGGTAAATTTCGCCGTAAATGCCAGCCGTCTGCCGCTGGTGCCCTCAGGACGTCGAGCTATCACGCAGGTATAGTCTCTCCCAACTAAATTACTATTGGATTACGATATGCCCCTTGTCGGTCGGTGTCGTACAAAAATTATTCAAACGTCAACAGAATTGGAGGACAACTAATGATACGCCTCTGGACAGAGCATTTATATGTCTTGCAAGAGCTGTAGTGTGAGATAATATTGAAAATGAGTTCGTGCGCATGGGGGCGGGCTCGCCATCACGTTTGGCGCTTGCAGTATGTAATATAATGTTCCGCCGCGCTTGCGCAAGTTATAGCATTTTCGTCGAATCTTTGTATATTTGGTATAAATTTTAATTTCATCATTATAGTATTATATTTCAACATTTCAAAAATGTAGTTATAATTTATAAGCATTCATTTTCTATCCCTAGTTGCTTTTCTATTAACATTCCCTCAGGACAAAACCCTTTAAATGATAAGCAAATATAAAACAAGTAATGTAAACACTACTAGAACGCCAGATAATTATACCAATGACGACACGTTATCCACCGACACATGAAAGCATTAAGATCATCTTCAATTGATAATTATTTTTATTAATCGTCACGTCATTCGGTATTACATCAGATATAACACAATTTATTGTTAGTCCTGTCGTACTTCAATTGTTAGTTTCCACAACTGCGAGGGTTTTATATGTCTCTGATATGACATATACAGTGTGGAAACCACTTATGGAATAAAATTCTTTATGTCATTATTTTAGAAAATTATGGAAAATACCGAGACCCGTCAACTTTTGAATTGAGTTGTGCGTTATGTGAACATAAATGTAAATGTACAGGGTGATTCACGCAAGTATGCCATAGTCGGTGTTTTTTTTAATGAAACACCCTGTATATTTGCATATTTTTGAAATCCTCTCAATGAACCGATTCCAACAAACTAAATATTGTATGGTCAATTATGAATTATATAGGGTGAAATTTTAAAATTAATAATTTATTACACTTGAAAATTGGTACTTGTTTAAATTAGCTAAATATGGATTTATCAAAAATCTAAACTAACTAATTATTAGACGTATTTGTATATTGAACAAAACCAGCTACGCCCATGAATTTTATCATAAATACCTAAAAATTGCCTAAAAACGCCAATAATTAGACAAAATCGGTAAATAGTGTGGATTGTTTTAAATCGGTAAATAATGTAGATTGTTTTCTATTCTGTAAGTTGTTGATGTGTTGACAGTTTATACTGAAAAAGTAAAATCTTTGTCAAACACTTTTTCCTTGTCGACATAACAATGAAATATTTAACTGAGACTCACCGATTTGAGATTTTAATGATGATCGGGTACGGGGATAACTGCAGAAGTCAAGTTGGAGTGGCAAACTTATTTAATCACAGGTATCCCGAATTGCCTAATATTTCACAAAATACTGTGTCTAAAATTCATGCACAATTCAGAGAACTTGGACATGTCAAACCATTGAAAAGAAAACCACACTTCGTTGAAGATGATGTAAAAGTGGATATTTTGTTAAGTGAAGAAGAGAATCCAACTTCAAGTACACGTCAAATTACCCGTGAAAATAATGTTAGTCATACAACTGTTCTAAGATGTCTTCATAAAGAATAACTTCATCCCTACAAATTAACTTTTGTGCAGGAGTTAACAAAAGACGATCCAGATCGTAGAATGGATTTCTGCGAAAGATTAATGAATAAGCTGAACAGAAATGAGATAGCTCTTGGTACCATTCTTTTTTCTGTTGAATCAACATTCACATTAAATGGAGAGGTGAACCGACAGAACTGTAGATATTGGTCAGCAAAGAATCCTAATTGGATGCGTGAGACACATACTCAGTACCCTCAAAAGGTGAACGTTTGGGCCGGTATCATAGGCGACCATATTATTGGTCCTATATTTATAGATGGAAATTTGACAGCTGAAATTTTTTTAAATATGCTTAGAAATGAAGTTATTCCTGCGTTGACAAACTTATATCCCAACGCAATAGATCCTAGCTTACCGAATGAAAATGTTTGGTTCCAGCAAGACGGGGCAACACCCCATTATACTTTAATGGTAAGAACTTATTTAGATGAAATCTTTCCCAATAAATGGATTAGACGGAGAGGTACTATTGAGTGGCCAGCTAGATCGGCAGACCTTACGCCGTTGGATTTTTTTCTGTAGGGTTATCTCAAGAACAAAGTATATGCAACACAACCAACTAGCATTGTAGACCTCAAAGACAGGATAACTACAAAAATACGTAATATTTCACTTCAAACTTTAAACAAAGTTAAGGAGGAGCTCTATAGGAGACTGTGCTATTGCCAACAACTAGGTGAAGAACATTTTGAGTATTTATTTTGATGTATTAAAATCAAATACGTCAGGTATTTTATGTATGTGTTTAATAACTGTAAAAATAAAAATTTCACCCTGTATAATTCATAATTGACCATACATTATTTAGTTTGTTGAAATCGGTTCATTAAGAGGATTTCAAAAATATGCAAATATACAGGGTGTTTCATTAAAAAAAAAACACCGAGTATGGCATATTTGCGTGAATCACCCTGTACATTTACATTTATGTCCACATAACGCACAACTCAATTCAAAAGTTGACGTGTCTCGGCATTTTTTATAATTTTCTAAAATAATGACATAAATAATTTTATTCCATAAGTGGTTTCCACACTGTATATATATCGTTCACGAATAGCCGCCAATTCAGTCCCAAGGTAAATATGTACCATTGCATCAAAGAAGAAAAAATATCAAAAAAATGTAATTCCAGTTAATTATTCCAAATATGAATATTAGAGATAGTGTGAATCATGACATTTTAGCATTGAGGAAGCCGGACGGTAAATATAGGTACTGAAAATGACAAGGAAAGAGTGCGACTCTTACCAGGAATTCATTATCCTGGGAGTATCCCAAAGAGGGAGATAATCCTCTAGATGGTCATACACCAGAATAATGGAGAAGAGCAATAGCAATCATAATTCCAAAAGCTGGAAAAAGGGATACAACAAACCCCAAATCCATCCGACCAATTAGTCTAACATCGTTTGTGGTCAAAACAAAACGATGGAAAAAGTTATCGAAAATTATATAAGAACGGAAATCCTTGAGAGACTTCTTCTCCACCCGCATCAGCATGCTTACCGGGCAGGAAGATCTACGCAGACTGCACCATATTTGCGAATTACACAGCAATTCAGAATCCTAGGGAACAGCAGCTAGGAGATTTTTGGATATTTAGCCTGCAGATATTCTAAAATTCCTCCGGAAAATAGGACTAAAGAAACAACTAGTCTCTAAGACTTTCCTCAGGGAGTACAATAGATCTTTTAGGTCTCACTGAATGTCATCACAATATACATAAATGACATTTTGTGAATTTACTATGACCAAAAATTTTGTAGTCTAAATCATAAGAAATTTTAGTTCAAGAAGATAAATACCTGGTAACTTGGGTCACCGATGAACTGGATCTGTAAATAGAAAACAAAAATATAGGCGAACAAAGAAGCTGCGGCAAAGAGAAACATCAGTAATACACAGGCATACATACCCACGAATAATCAGAATTATGGTTGAATTTTCGTAAATAATTTATTTTTAGACTGTGAGGAATTTATTAGCAGTAGTTAATTGTAAGAAATATCAAATAATACACCAACTAACAAGAAGCGAAGCTTGACGCAATCTCTTTGATGTTTTGGTAACAAAAATTTATGACCTTGAGAGCGACGTTGACAGATAACTTAGTAAAGATAAAATGATCAAATTTTTAAATATTGGTGACATAATTGGTCGACAAAGTGAAGTATGACAAGTATCTTTTTATAAAAATGGCTTCTTTCAGACATGTTCATATACAAAAAAAGGATGGGCAGCTTCGCCTCTTGTTTGCTGGTGTATTCTTTGATATCAGGCAAGCTTAAAGCGGAGCTCCTACAAACTAGGTTAGGCAGGCGGCATAGGAGGCCTTACCGCCGGAATAAACTTGTCTTTGATTTAGAATGATATAATCGAAAAAACACCTAGGGGAAGAAGAGAAGAGGAAAGTTAGAAATAGAAAATTGGAAACACGGATTCGTTATTTGTACATAAAACTCAACTATTAGGCTGTAGAAAAGTCAATTCCTATATCAATACGACGGCGTTGAAATAGTTATTTCGATATTTCAAATAGAAAATTTTGTTGATAAAACATTTCCAATATATATGTACCGTCTACCATTACAAACAAACATTAATTCACATACTATGCTGGGTATATATCGAATGGTAATGATCCGTATATAAACAAAATATAAGAAATTAGAGCTTCAGGGTGATATTCACATACATGATTGATGATGTATGTAAACCGCACGAAATGTTTATCTTTGCCAGTCAACGTCGATGTAGATAATTTAGATTTTAACGCGATAAGATTTTTTTCACAGCGGTAATACGGGTCGGCTGTCGACTGTTTGACGTTTTCAAATTTTTTAATATGCTTCTTTTGGTTTTTGAAGAATTGGTAACGATTTCCTCAGAATAAACTAATTTTGGTATTTTTTGGCATATATTCGTGAAATAGGGTATATGGTAGATTCCATTAGTACAGGGTTAGTCATTATAACTTTCCCAACTCCTATCATCGTTATTATCACTTAAAAAAAATCTTGTATAAAAGTTGTTGGGTTACAGCTGAATGTTCTTAATATTTTATCAAAAGTTGTAGCGTGCAAATTTTAGGAGATACAAAAAATAATAGTTCTTTTTTAAATGGGACACCCAGTACATTTTCATATTTTTGGAATGGACTTTTTTTCCGATTTTAAAAATATATAATACACTCACCGGCACGAAAAACGGAGTAGTTGAATTTTTTTTTAACAAACTTCAAATTTTACTGCTTTGTGATGTTTTATTATTATAATATCCTACACACAAATAAAATAACATGTTTAAAATATTATTTAACAACAATTGAACCTTTATTTGAAGAAAAAAAAAGTGTTCCGAACAATTTAAGAAACGAGAACAAAAAACTTTTTGTAACAATTTAAAAAACCAGAACAAAAATAAATTTCTGATGTGTCATAACGACTTTAAATTATTCAAAACTGAAACGACTTGCTATCCCAAACTTTGGATCCGCATTATTAATAACGGGTGTTGCCCCCACGTGCTCGAATTAATGCCTGTATCCTTCTTGGCATGCCTAAAATCAAGTGCCGAATGTCCGCTTATGGAATAAGTTCCCATTCCTCTAAAAGAGCTTATCGCAGCTGATTTAAAGTTAAAGAAGCAGGAACACGACTTCGCATTCTTCGCCCAAGCATGTCCCAAACATATTCTATGGGGTTGGTATCTGAGCTTAACGCTGGCCAGTTCATAACAGGAATGTTTATCTCGTTTAAATATTGTTGAGTGATTCTAGCAGTATGAGGTCTTGCGTTATCATGCATAAGAAGAAAGTCATTTCCAATAAAATCAACATAAGGGACAACAAAATCTTGGAGAACGTCCTCAATGTACCTGGTAGCAGTTAAGGAGCATCTCGGAAGGATGTACAATTCTGTGTGTGCCTCCAGAGAAATTCCGGCCCAGACCATAACGGATCCCCCTTGATATCCTACCCTAGGGCTGAAGGTACATTCAGCAAAACGCTCGTGTCGCCTTCGCCATACTCTCTCACGACCATTTGGAGACCGTAAGCTAAATCTGGACTCGTCAGTAAATAAAACTCATTTTCACCCCAGTGCTCATGAATTCTGGCGAACTGAAGTCGTGCAACACGATGAAGCCTAAGACGTTCTGGGCCTGTCGCAGGTCTACGACTGGTTAGGTTGGCTTCCCTGAGTCTTCGCCTAACTGTCCGCTGGCTTACATTAGTTTGCCGGACGTACTGAAGTTGATTTCTCATTTCAACAGCTGTAGCATGACGATTTCGTAGACTTTGTAAGGTGATAAAACGATCATCACGAGCGCTAGTTCTGCGTTGAGGACCAGTTCCAGGTCGTCTATTGTAAGCTCCAGTTTCCAAAAAACGTGAAAAAATACGGTGCACGGTGCTATTGGATACATTATACTGTCGGGCAACATATCGTTCACCCCTCCCATCTCGAAGCAACGCAACAATAGCAGCCGCTGTTTCGGGATTAACAGACACATTTTGTAAATTAAATAGATGTATCACTATGGATTAATAAACGCAGCACAAATTTAACACGTATCTGTCACATTGAATCTGTCACATTTCTCAAAATTCATGGCCAACTATGCACTTGCACTTTACGGCCAAGTAATAAGATCTATGAGGTTTATTATTTTAACTCAAATAAACTTTTTTACTTCAAATAAAGGTTCAATTGTTGTTAAAAAATATTTTAAACATGTTATTTTATTAGTGTGTAAGATATTATAATAGTAAAACATCACAAAGCATTAAAATTTGAAGTTTGTTTAAAAAAATTCAACTGCTCCGTTTTTCGTGCCGGTGAGTGTATGTTGCCCCTACCTTGTACCATTTTTGAGTTATGAGATGTTGAAAATCTGAGTTTTAGTAATTACTGTAAATATGAAAAAGATAATTTATCAAAGGAAGCTATGAAAATGACAACTAATATGTTTGATAATTAACATTTTTCAGATGAAGTAATTAAAATGGTTTTCAGAGATGTGAAAGATTTTATTGATAATAATAATATACAACTGATTGAAGCAAGGATTCCAAACTAAATGAAAATAATGAAGTCATCTGCAATGTTATTATAAATAATATAAGAAGGTGTTATCAATTATGCATTAACAATAATGGTGGACATTTCGAATATCTTTTATAAGTTATTATTTATAGATTCTGTTAAATAAATATTTGTTTTCTGTTTTGTATAAGTATATATTTTGACTTTTTCTTTCTTATTGAGAACCATTTTAATTACTTTATATGAAAAATGTCAATTGTCAAACATATTAGTTGTCAATTTCATAGCATACTTTAATAAATTATCTTTTTCATATTTACAGTAATTACTAAAACCAAGATTTACAACATTTCATAACTCAAAAACGGTACCATGTAGGGGTAACATATTATATATTTTTGAAATCAGAATAAGAAGATCATTCCAAAAATGTGAAAATATACAGGGTGTTCCATTTAAAAAAAAAACTATTATTTTTTGTATCACCCCAAAATTCGCACGCTACTGAACTTTTGATAAAATATTAAGAAAATTCAGCTGTAACCAAACAACTTTTATATGAGACATCTTTTCTGAAAATAATAATAACGATGATGGGTGTGGGTAATTTATAATGAATAGCCCTGTACATACAATAAATATTATCTTATAAAACTTAACTAACCACGTTCCCTCAGTGTCCTCAAATGAGGCCACTGAATATTTCTCGTTGCTAAAGTATGGTCCTTTACTCCTGATACTACGAAGTAGTCCTACTCTAGGGTATGTACCAATTTCATGGATAGTCAAAGGTGGTGTTTATTTCTAAACCAGGAAAAGAATCGTACACCCAGGTAGACTCTCAAACAGGATATTGAAACTGGGTTAATTTGAAGACAGTTAATGACGTGGTGACTACTGCATTCTGAGGATGGTTCTGCAGAAAATATGAATCACCTACTCACATACTCTGCTTCTATGATAAATTACAAAGACTCAGACGGAAGCACTTTGGAGAGGAAATCATACAATCCTCACCACTAGTTTTCCCTAGTAGTCTGGAAAAACACAATCATATTAACATCAAATAAGAGGGACAAGGGAATGTAGCTACCAGCGCTACCCCTTGTATGTATATTTATTTGAAAATAATAAAGACGATTATTATTATTATTATTATTATGTATGTATGTATTTTGGGGTGACATTCACTAAGACCTAAGAGATCTACTGTGCCCCCTTACTCCTACTTAGCTTCTGAAGAGAGTCTCAAAAACTAGTAGCTCCTTTAGTCCTATTTCCCGGAGGAATTTTAGGATATCTGCAGGCTTCAACTTAGGTAAATATTCCTATTCTATCCAGTAATCTCCCAGGTGCTGTGCTCTAGGATTCTGAAGTGTTGTGCAGTTGGAAAATATGTGGATGGAGGTTTCTTCTTCCATGCCACAAAATCTGCATTCTTCTCTCTCCACAATTTTGAGCTTTTTCAGGTGCCCATTAAGGCGACAATGTCCCGTTAGGATCCCTGTTAAATCTCTTAGCGCAGTTTTACTTTGACTCATGTATTCATCTGATCTCAACAGGATGTAGGTACCCAGAAGAGTCTTTGATTGTATAGGCTCTACTAGATCTCTCCAATGGTCATATCTTCTCTTTTTCTCGGCTTTACCTATTTCTTCCAATATTAAATTGGGGCTGGTTCCGCATAAGGGTTAGGCCCCCAGAAAGATATTTCAGTCCCCTCTTTGCTAGTTCATCTGATATTTTATTTCCTGTGTGTCCTGGAATCCATATTGTTCTCGCCTAGTTCATAGAGCGAAGGGCAACCCTGGCGCCCCCAAGAGTAAAGTAAAGCGAAGTGAGGTTCAGTCGGAATGACAGGGAGTGGTGGAATGTTTTACCAAGTATCAACTAGCGGGCCTGAAAAACCGGGGGTGGATGCTTTGTGGGACGGACTTTCTCATGACTTGATCCTAAATGAGTGTAGATTTCAGGACTATATGGACAAGGCAATCCTCTTTTCTATAAGCAACATTTTTAACGGAAGCATACCAAATTAAAAAAACAATATTCAAAAAATCGAAAGCGATTCTACTATAAAAACCTAATTTTATTATCTATAAAAACTAAATTACGTCTTATTCATTTTTTTGTCCAGTATCTTTTTACGAACAACAAATACTTTTTCTTCAACAGTCTATAGTAAATTATACTATTTTAATGTCATTAAATAGGGCAACAACAGAAAATACATCCACCGTAATAATTTTTAAACGACCACTTTCCCCGAAACAATTATATCTAGATGGACAAGTTTCACGAAAGTAATATTTTTTGATAACGAAATTAATAATCTCCATAATCTCAATTCGTATAACATAACGTGTAGACATCATGTAATGGGCGATGTTCCCACTTATTTTGTCCGATAATTATGTCTAGAACATGTAAAAACGTTGCAGTGAATACAGGGTTGTAGCGGTCCGTTAGGTTAGGTCTTAGCAGTGAGAATTTTATTTTTTTGTTTGTAAAAAACGCAGATCAGTAATAACACAAAAAATTGTTATATACGGTGTGATCGCTAATTTTGGTTGAAAAACGTTGGCAAAGTCACCAATTTTATTCATTATGATTTGATATACCGGGTGTCCCAAGGTATCGTATACAGGCAATATCTCGCTTATTTGACAAGATAATTAATAAATAAAAAAACTGCATTGAATGGCATTAAAGTACTATCCTAATGGCTTGTAAGAAATGTTTTACATTTGACAGCCCTGTGGTAGCTAGCCCTCACTTTTTATTTTCAAATGGCACCCCCTGTATATTGTCATTGAAAATTGCGTGTCGTTCTATTTGGAATGCAACGATAGCACATACTTGGTATTTTTTCAATTAATAATAACAAAAGCATCAATATTTCATTTCATTTCAACTAAAATACCTCTGATGCAATTCAAAAATCCAACAAAAAATTACAGCGTGTTCAAAATTATTTCCTGCAGAATATTCTCTTATGTTTAGCTTGCAAGGATTATGCAGGAAATAATTTTGAACACTTGCTGTAATTTTTTTTCGTTTTTTGAATTGCATCGAAGGGATTTTAGTTGAAATGAAATGAAATATTGATGCTTTTGTTATTATTAATTGAAAAAAATAGATAAAATAAAATATCCCTTGAAATAGCTAAAATAGCTAAAGGTAAATTTCGAGTGATGTAACTCCATCGGTGTTGGAAGTACATTGTCAAAAGTTTATTTGTTTAATTTTTGAACGTCCATGTATACACGCTATTTGACGCTTTATGGACTTTTGGTGGTCTGTAATAGACAATTAGTTGAGTGGCTGTTCTTGGGTTTGCGTCAGTAGCGTACGTCTTTAAAGAACCTCATAAAGCCTTGGTTTTAAAATAGTAATTGCAATACATCTCAGGAACAGTGACGTTACTCAAAATTTACCTTTGGGTGTTTTAAACAGTGTGGTAACCAAAAGTTCAACATTTAATGACATATATCAAATGTTAATGAGTAAAAATAGTACCGTTGCCGACCTTTTTAATCCATCAAAAATTTTAAGTTCATTAAATGTCAATTAAAACCTATAAGGGCGGGTTTATCAATGCCCAGTTAAATCTGTCAGCTACGTAGCCCTCAGCTATCTCTAGTCGCCAGTCAAAGTCTCGGTTACTATAGAAAGCGTTTTTCAATGCACCACATAACCGACAGCTAGCTAACTGGAGGCTAAGTGTAATTGAGCATTTGACAACACATTTAACACCACTTTCTCTGTATGTTCTATGGTTAACATCAACTTGATAGTGGCAGCTAGGGTAGCCGAAAGTTTGACTGCCAGCTAATGCAAACTGGCAGTTGATAAACACTTTGACCAACAGCGAAGATTTAGCCGAAGGCTACAATATTTAACCGAGCTTTGATAAACCCGCCCTTACTGGGTGTTGAATCTTAAGTTATTTTGAAATGAGTAATAATTTGTCAAATATAAGTAGACAATATCAAACTTTACTACGCAACCATAGGAATTTTCGCAATAAAACTCGTATAAAGAATAACATTAAAGATTGATATTCCTAATTTATTCAGTGTTTTGTGGCTTATGACAACCCTGTTAAAACGGAAGCCATCTCTAGATTTGTTCTTATGATAAAACGGGGGGTTGACATTACAAACACCGGTCTCATGTGATATTGTCACGACTGATGGCCTTTGCTAGTTAGCTTCACAACCACATACTGGACATTGCTAAATCACTTAACCATGAAGGGTTGTTATAGGGTTCTGGGAGCTCGACCAACAAATGACCTAATAATTACGAATAAAACACTTTTTTATATAAGCGGGTACTTGTTTATTCGACATGAAAAATTATTTTATACTTTTAACAATTTTCTCGATAAAAACAGATTACGCCACGCAGATTACTGTAGTTCACAAATATGCAATAACGTATTTTCTGTAGTAATATCACAAGAGAGTAAGAATGAATTGAAAATAATTTGACATATTTTAAAAAACTTTTTGCCAGGCAATAGATACGAGAACCCGACTGGATCGAGTGGCTAAGAGGTGTTAAACCGATATAAGGTTTTTGGTATTTTATTGAAATATAAGTATTAGTGTAGTTCTTTGCAAAAATTGATTGAAAAAAATTTTAACCGAGTATTTCTAGAGAAAACTGGAAATTAAGAATTTCATTCATTACATGTACGTCACAAACCTAAAGATGAAGTTAGCCACTTTATATGTTTTATGAACTAATAGCCAGTTACAAAATGGCCATATGCATGTGAAGTTTGAAGAACTGTCAAAATTTATAATAATATGAATAAGTGTTTCGTTTAACTAGGTTTTAAGTATATATTAATAATAAACATTTAAGGTACCTTAGTTTTGGATCCACCAATAGATCCAGGCCTAATCGATCCAGTTTCATAAAATCTTGTTAAAATTTTGGAAACGCAACCGTGTGATACCAATAGTTGCCTTGAAATATCGCACGGTCTCACTCCTAGTAAAGCTAATTCGACAATTCTTCTTCTCACACAATCTGGTAAAGGTCGGCCGTTGACAAAAACTCCTCCAAGCTGGTTAACGCCCGCCTGTCCTACAACAAAATTTTTAATATTAAACTATATTTGTGAAATAAGATAATTTTCTTTTTTTAATACAAATTTTTGTAATAAATCTGAAAACACTTAATATTTCCGAAACAGTTGAAGATAGGTATAGATTAGGTTAGGTTAGGTTAGGTTAGGTTAGGTTAGGTTAGGTTAGGTTAGGTTAGGTTAGGTTAGGTTAGGTTAGGTTAGGTCGTTGTACATGAATTATGTAAATAATTTTCTGAACAATCCAAAAAATAAATATTATACAGGGGGTTGCATTTAAAATGAAAAGATTGGTATTGGCCACTGTCACATGACATGCACACTTTATACAGGGTGCACGGTAAATAAGTACCGTAAATTATAGGCATGATAGATAGTTAAGAACTATTTAAAATACCCTGAAGCAACTTTTCCCTAACCTTCTTAGTTTGTGAGATACAGACTGTTAAAAGCTGCAGGAAAAATACACATTTTATTTTATATCTTCTCGGGGGAAGGAAGTACAAATTTAAATTTTTTTGTAGATTATTGTCTCTCCAAAACACATCAACAGTGTTATTTATGTCAAATTCTAATAAGCCAGTAGCGTGGTGCGAGGAGTTCGTAAACTTTTATTGTAATTATTGTATTGTAATTAGACCTAAAGACATTGTATGCAATTCTTTATTAAATTTCCTACATAAAAGGTATCTACTCTTCGTTGAACTCGATAGAATACTCCATTTTTTACTTTTTAAGCACCGTACACTAACTACCGACAAGTAAATTCACTTGCGTCGGAACGTTTGAAAATTTTGCTACATATTTTCTCTGGCGCCTTACACGTCTGTTATCATAATACAACATTCAATAATCGATTCAAACTATCCAGAACTCGCCAGACGGTGCTTTAACCACTGTACACTAACTACCGACAAGTAAATTCACTTCGTCGATTTATGGGTTACCGAAAATTTCCTCACCCCTCCTATCGTCTGGCGAGTTCTGGCTAGTTTAAATCAAGAAAGTGTAAAGTATTATGATAACAGACGTGTAAGGCGCCAAAGAAAAGATGTACCAAAATTTTCAAACGTTCCGACGCAAGTGAATTTACTTGTCGGTAGTTATAGGTTAGGTTAGTTCAAACGTTCCGACGCAAGTGAATTTACTTGTCGGTAGTTAGTGTACAGTGATTAAAGTAAGACACTTTTTTATGTTGTTTTTTCTTAAATAAATTTGTAGTTCCTACTTTTTTTTTTCGGGCCGAGATGGGAAACTCATGTTCGACTGGGTCCTCAAAAAGTACCCAGACAGTGTTGGACTCAACCCCACGGAGATGCCTACCAACCAAAACCACCTCAAACTCGCCGTTACTCCCGCCTTGGAATCACTATCCTAGCATACGTCAAGACTGGCGGCGGTCCCTCACACACTCTCCATCATCTTCTTCCTTCTATCACTCCTACCTTTCTCATGCCATAGCGAGTCCTTCTCTTCCCCTAATCATGCTCTCTACTACGCCACTCATCTCCATCCATTCCTCCTCGCACCTCAACATAATCTCCACCATATTTTCCCAATACACCGCCTCTACCAGTTTATTTTCTAACTTCTTCAAAACTTCCTCATTCTTCCAACATCTAAACACATGTCCCACATCATCCTCCTCTTCACATCTCTCTCACACTCCAGTTTCTCTTTTCCCAATCTTGTGGAGGTAACCTACTCTCGACCCATGCCCTGTGAGCGTCTGCGTCAAGAAGTAGTTCACCTCTCCAAATTTCCAGTCCACCCAATTTCTCCTACCTCTCTGCTCGCACCCCTCCAGCGTTTCTGTCTGGCTCTAGCCATCAAGTCCAATGGATAGGACTGTGACAGCACTGCTGCTGCCAGTCCAACCACTGTCCTGTACGCCTGCACCACCCTTATAAGTATTCCTCTCTGCACCCGCAGGAGTAGTCTAACCCTCGCATTAACCCCTGCTTTCTCACCCCACACTTCCGCGCCATACAGCATACTCTGCTCCAGCGTCCTACCAATTATCCTCCTCTTCCATTCTCCCGTTCCTTTCACATTACCCATTAATCTACCCAGCCACGCTGCCCTTACTTTTGCCTTCTGTGCAGCCTTCAACATATGGGTTTTGAAGGATAATTGGCTATCTGTGGTTGGATATTTCACCGTTTCCTCCATCCGAATTTTCTTTCCCTTCACCATCACCCCCACCTCCCTTGCCTTGCTCCGCTTCTTCACCAGTAGCCCCATCGTCTTATCCTAGGCCACTTCCAGTCCACACCGCTCTATCTTCTCCACAATCTTCCTACACATCCTCTCCGCCTTTCTTTCTATCTCCACATCTCCCTTTGCCGTACATACCAGACATACATCGTCCGCATACACCGTAATCTCACATCCCTCTTCACATGCTATCCCACAAACTTCATCAAACACTCACTTCCAAAGCGTCGTTACCAGAACCGAGCCCTGGGGCACTCCAATCTCCGTCCCATACCTTCTCCCCCTAGTGTCCACTATCGCACGCCCTGTCAGGTAGTCCTCTACTAGATTAACTAGCCCCTCCCCTACTCCGAGCTCAACACCGCCCGTTTACTGACACTGTTGAACGCGTTCCCCACGTCGAAGAACACAAGCAGGGCCAATTTCTTATTCCTACCGTTACCCTGCCTAGCCCTTTGCACCAAGTCCACCACCCTGCCCAGCGCTGAGATGGATGACTTCCCTTCTACAAACCCATGTTGGTTTTCCCTAAAACCCCCATTCCTATCAACTTCTTCCTCAATCCTAACCATTATTATCCCCTCCATAAATTTACCCAATCCACACAGCAGGCCGATGGGCCTGTAGTCCCCCGCCCGCTTCCCATCCCTACCCGTCTTCTTCACAAGGATCACCCTGACAACCTTAGTACCTACTTGAAGATCACTTATAAATAATTTAAACACAAACGTTTCTTGTTGGTTTGTAATTCATAATTATTTAAGGGAAGATAAAGTGTTAAGAAAATATTTACGATTATTATAAATTTATTGTTTAAAATCATTACAACATAAAAAAGTTTCTTACTGCAATAAAAAGTTAAAAATGTTGAAAATGTAGTTTAACAAAAAGTACCGTTTATGTAGAAAATTTAATGAAGAATTGTAAGCAAAAGTCTTTAGCTCTCAATACAGGGTTTTACAAAAATATGGTACAATAAAAGTTCACGAAATCCTCGTACCACGCCACTGGGTCATTAGAATGTGACATAATTAATACTGTCGATGTGTTTTGAAGAGACAATAACCTACAAAAAATTTTAATTTGTATTTTCATCTCTCGAGAAGATATGAAATAAAATATGTATTTTTTCTACAACTTTAAACAGTCTGTATCTCACATACTAAGAAGGTTAGAGAAAAGTTGCATTTGGATATTTTAAATATTTCTTAACGATCTATCATGCCTCTAATTTACGGTACTTATTTACGGGACACCCTGTATAATGGCCGGATACGAAATGCCTCCCGAAAAAGGGTTTCTTACCTGT
>CAJUYI010005298.1:0-16042 GCA_910591695.1 Galerucella pusilla
TCGAGATAACTTGGTGATTCCTGCTCTTTGTCAATCACACTGAAAATTCGGTCAATTTTAGTTTTAGTTGCTCGTATGGTTACCAATAAAGTTGTTCCTAAATCTTGAATATCGTCTATTGAAATATTAGCTAACTCCTCTCGACGACATGCTCCACAAATACCAAAAATTAGTGCAACCTACAATAAATAATCATATTAACATAATAGTCTAAAATAAAAAAATGAAAACAATTAACTTACTTTCATCATAAGATATAAATTATCTGGAGCATCTACTAAAAATAATGCCATTTCTTCCCTGGCTAGAATTTTAGATTTGTTTGGTTTATAACCGTCTGATTTCCGTTTTAAGAATGTTGTCAATCTTGAATATCTAACGATGTTTATATTATTGTGCAAATTTACAGTTGCTTTTAACATCGAATAATATGACCATAGAGACGACGGCTTAGAAAAAATGCAAAAAATACATTTTCTGTATAGTAACCATCTATAACATTCTTCAATTTGCACCAGCTAACAAATTCATCGTAGACCTTATCGTATATTCTCTTACAATTGGCGGGTAGTAAACTTAATTTTGCATCTTCTGCTGCTTTAAAAATTTCCTGTGGTGTTCCGAAAACTATTTCATCGTCATTACTGTCCATTAAATAAACAAAATATATAAAACTTCTTCGAAAATATACTAAGAAACTTGCAATACGGGAAGTCGACTGTAAATAAAAATGGCGTCTACCTATTCTTGTCCTATTGACTTGGTTGCTATGGTAACGCGTATAGGTATCTGTATCTGTATCTGTAGAGTGGGGAGAGTGAGTGTGTAGGCTCACAGCACTTAGGCCACATGTGACCCATTGTACATCCTCCCGAGGAGTTGTCCTCCTAGGTCATTGTCCATCCTGTCCTTCTCAGGAAGGTGGTCAGGTCACTAGGAGACATACGCGTATAGGTATATAGATTATTGTTTTATCATCTCATTAGTTTCAATAAGACTTATTTTTTTTTATTTTACATACTGCGTCAACCACTAGGGTTATTGGCAGTTCAGTACATATACTAGTTACATTTACAGTTACATATATCAGTTACATTATGATTATAAATTGTACATGTTGATGGCTTTGAAGAATTTCAAGGAATCGTTAATTTGGTCTCCGAGAGCTAACTGTAAGCAGTTGGGGATCTTATGCTGTCTTCGTTGGATTGCAAACTGGGGACATTCTAGGATAATGTGTTTAATGGACATATTTTCATTACATTGGGAACATTGAGGTGGGTCTTTTTTATTTAGCATAAATTTGTGCGTTAAGGCTGTGTGTCCAATCCTTAATCGGGTAGCTTTAATTTGTTCAGCTCTTGTAGTCGGTAGGGAGGGGGTTTCTCTCACATTTGTCACTACTTCATGCATTTTGTTATGGGTCTGAAGGTTACGTTTATGTTGCCACTTATCTACAACAAAGCAACTGTCAGGTGCTTTGTGGTCTTGGTGTGGTATCAGCTCCAATTTTGGGGTATGACTGTTGCTGACTGATTCTTGAGCTGAGATATCGGCGTCTTCGTTACCCTTTATACCGGTTTGTGATGGTACCCATAAGAAGGATATATTCTTATTATCGGACTGAAGTTTGAAAAGTTGGTTCTTGATTCTTAGAATGACTTCGTGGTTTGAGTAGACGGATTTTAAACTTTGCACGCCACTTAGAGAGTCGGTAATAACCAAAATGTTTTTATTGTTGGGCACAGACAATTTTAAGGGATGTAGTATAGCGGAAAGTTCTCCAGTGGATATGCTGCTGATATCTGGTAGCCGTAGGTTAAATTTTAAGTTACCGGAAATAACTGCTGCTCCGACGCCTCTTGTGGATTTGGTTGCATCTGTGTACATTATGTGATGTTGTTGATACTCATTCAGTATTCTTAGGAAATGGGATTGGATCGTTACAGGGTTGGTACAGTCTTTAGGAAATATTTGTAAGGAAGTGTTTATAGAAGGGATATTAATGATCCATGGTGGGTTATTATAAGTGATATGGAGTGTTTTGTGAAATTGTTGGAGGTCAAAGCCGGTATCTTCAAGCTTTTTGTGGAGTGGGAGATATTTTTTATTTGCGTAAATGGTTGGTGGATTCGAAAAAAGAGAAGAGACTTATTTTTATTTAACTATACAAATAATTTGGTAGATTGTTATCCAGGGTGAGTTATAACAATATCGAGGTATAAAATTTATCCAACTTGAAACATTTATAATAACCTACTCACAAAAGGTGAAAAATAGAAAATAAAACATATTTATTAATAAACTATCATTAATACGGTCGTGCATAAAATATTGTATGTATTTCAGGCGTGAACAGCGTTTATGGACCTTAGGTGTTAATAGCCCTCGCCTTGCGGCTCGGGCTCTTACTTACACGTTACGGTCCATAAACGCCTGTTTTACGCCCTTGATACATAAATAACTATTATTAATTCAATAAAATTCTATTATTCGAAAGTACAATTATTAAATACACAACTGTTATAAATTGTTTGCTTTGGTGTACTGATTTCAAAAATTTTCTTCTGTGGTATTCACACATGTGGAATATTCATTTTGTATATCTTTGTAACTCGAGGATCGTAAGGAACTAATGAGATTCTCATGATGTTCATGGTCAATTTGAAGATAGGGTTTAATTAAAAAAGATGATGAGTGTCCCGTTATCTTTATAAGCTGTTGTTCACTTACTCCTGCTTTTGCTAATTGAGACCCTGTACTAGCGCGATTTGAATGATTGGTAATTTTATTATTTGTGATGTCGAGTCCAATTTTAGTGGCAGAATTTTTGGTCCAAGTAGAAATAATATTGATACCTAGCGGAACATTTTTATACCAACCTTTAGAATTTGTGTTTTTCCAAAAGGGGTTTGGAGTTGAAAAAAAGTCGATCGGATGTTATGTGTTCATTTCTTTTTTGTAAGAGTGATTTTATTAATCTAACGGGACAAATACTTTCATCCATTCCATTTTTTACTAACCATTTGAAGTCGGTCAATTTTTTCGATCCACCTTGTACCGTCTTCGAAAATATTGAATTATATTCAAATCTATTTGTTGGAATTCCATCGTGGTTTTTTTCTTCTTTAAAATGGTATATTTTACAGTTTACAGCTTTTCCTCTTCTCCAAGCTAATTCATAAGAAGTTATATGAAAAAATCTTTTTTGTAGTCCTTCTGGTTCTTCTGCATTCCACAATTTTGCCATTTTCAGTATATCTTTCTTGTCCAATGCTACAGAACATACCTTCCTATATATAGCTTGTAAATCTTTCCTTTTACTATTTCTCGCATCACGAGCTTCTTTGAAAGTTATGTCGAGAAAAGGATTAAATTTAATATTGTACTCACAGAAATATTTTTCTTGTACCATCTTCGCAGTCAAATTCCAAATTGATTTAACTGCATATTATTCTTTATAATCATCTCCATTTTTCTTTTTCATATTATAGGCCCAATCCTTTAATATAATTGCTACTTCGTGTAATGGAATTATTTCGGACAATTCATACTTTCGAACTTGACAAAACACCATAAATTGTCTCCAGATTGAAGCTTTTGTGTTTTTTGTAGATTGCGGTATAGATTTCTCGATATTTGTCGTAATTTGCTCAGTCGAAACTTCACCAAAACGATTCATCTTTGGGTTTTTATATCAACAGAGTTAAATAATTACCACACCGATTCAAAATAAAAGCACTATATGTTTAAAATTCAAAAATCTGACAGACAGATTATAAGTAACCAAACTTGCGACTCATTGTCATTGTGTAAAAAGATGCACCTTTTTTATCGATGTCAAAGTGACAATAACATTTCCAGGTATATGACATTTTAACATTGGAGTTAATTTATCCATAATAACAAATTTACCTTGTTTGCTCTGTCAGTGTACTTGCTGACTCCCCCTCTATGGTTGCATGTAATTTGTACTGACTTAAGCACACAAAGTCCTGATCCTTTTAATAAAAATATATATGTATACAAACTATATACACTTCACAAGCTGTTTTGACTAACTGCTCCCCATGAGAAAGCTTTCATTATATTTTTGAACTCACCTATAACAAGTCTTGACAATGTGACATTTATAAACTTTCTTTTGCCTTTTCCGCCTTCCCAACTGTATAATTCAGCAAACTCATTGGTGATTATTTTATACAAAAGTTTTCGAGTCATTTCAGGCACTGTAGCTCCTCCCATTCTGCTAAGCTCCCTTGCCTAAACAGAAGCAAACACAAATATAACATATCTCTCTCTGAATCTGTAGAGTAGGGAGGGTGAGTGTGTAGGCTCACAGTACTTAGGCCACATGTGACCCATTGTACATCCTCCCGAGGAGTTGTCCTCCTAGGTCATTGTCCATCCTGTCCGTCTCAGGAAGGTGGACAGGTCACTGGGAGACATCTCCTTTATATCGGCAGGTGTAGGCCAAAACTCACTGAACACACACTCTCTTATTGACGATAACTCCGGACACTCGCATAAGACATGCCTGACAGTTTCATCTTCCCGTTCACACATCCTGCATAGAGGTGTGTCCACTAGCCCCATAGTATAGAGGTATTTCCTTAGTTGACAGTGACCAGTTAGAAATCCTACTATTAAACGTAGGTTTTTCCTGGTCATTGCCAAATATTTCTTCGGCGCCAGCTTCCCAGGGTCGCCCAGGGTGATCCTGGCAAGACTGCATCCTTTGATTCCATCCCATCTCTTAGGGGATTGAGCATGGGTGTAACGTTTGGCTAGTTCCGCAATTGTCGAAGTCGTTAGGCCATAGGTGTCACTGGGTCCTAGAATTTTTAGTCCAGCGGCTTTCCTGGCTAAAGAATCAGCAATTCGATTTCCTTTGTCTCCTGTCTTTGTGCTCTCGAGTAAACTCCACATCCTGAGCCTTCTTTCATTATTGAACCATCTGTATATATGCGTATTGCATTTGCAGCATCTGGCTCTGTGTTCTGTTTTATTTGAATTTTGTAGGGTTTGTTAAACAAAAACCTGGGTTCAATTGCATCGTTGGCTGCCTGCAGCAGAGGTAGCGCAGTGAGCGCTTCCTGCCATAGGCTTAACCTCAATTGGCCCACTCCTACTTCGGGGTTTACACCAGCCGTGCGCAATCCTACCATGGCCATTAACGCAACCTCCTTGACGTGCAGGTCCAGAGGGGTCAGACCGGTAATTAGTTCCATTGCTGCGGTTGGTGTTGTTCTCATGGCTCCTGTGATGTTTAAGCAAGCCATTTGCTGTATTTGATATAATTTTTGGATGGCCGTTGCTTGTAGAACCTTCGGTCCCCATGCAATTGCTCCATACATTAACAAGGGTCTTATTATTGCAGTGTAGATCCAGGTGACCACACAGGGTGACAGACCCCATGTGCGTCCCACTGTCCTCCGACACTGCTCATAAGCCACATATGCTCTTTTTGCTCTGCTGTGTAGATGAGAGTTCCATGTTAGTTTCCTGTCGAGGGTAATACCAAGGTATTTCACCTCTTCCCAAAAGTTTAGTTTGCTTTTGAAGATTTCGGGAGGTTTCAAACCTGATAAACTTCTTTTCCTGATGAAAAGGACCATCTCAGTCTTTCTGGGATTGATTGACAGTGGTTGTTCCTCACACCATTTTTCAATTAATTTAAGCCCATCCTGCGCTCTATCGCACAGTGTGTTCACAAATTTGCCAGTCTGCAAGATAACTATGTCATCTGCGTATGCAATTTTGTAGAATACATTGTTGTTGAGGTGATTAATCAGGGTGTCTAGGACTATGTTCCACAGAAGGGGTGATAAGACTCCTCCTTGTGGACATCCCCTCATGACCAGTCCTCTTACTGTGATGTTTTCTACATTGATACTTATTGCTCTACTAGAGAGCATCTTGAGTATCCATTCTCCTACTACCAGAGGTACATTCCTGGAGTTGGGTTGCTGGGTAATTGTTGGAAAGGTTGTTTTATCAAACACTCCCTCGATATCTATGAATATACCCAGGGTGGATTCTTTGTTGTCCAATGATCTTTCGATTCTGCCAACCACTTGGCGAAGGGCCGAATCAGTGGACCTTCCCGGAGTATATGCATGCTGATTTGGATGAAGTGGGTTGTGAACTAGCTCTTCATCTTTTATATACCGCTCGCATAACCTCTCCATTGTTTAAAAAGAACGATGTGAGACTAATTGGTCGGAATGCTTTTGGTAAGGTGTAGTCCATCCTACCTGGTTTGGGTATAAATACCACTCGTACTTCTCTCCACTTACTAGGAATATACCTAATTCCAACCAGGTGCGGCATAAGAATATCCATTTCCCATTAAAGTAGGGCTGGTCTTATTCCGTCATGTCCTGGTAACTTGAAGGGGGAAAAGCCCGATATGGCCCACCTTATCTTGTCCTCATCAATTACTGCACTACAGCCTTGCCTAAACAGAAGCAAACACAAATATAACATATCTGTAAATAAGTATTTGAAATGATCTTATGACTCACCAATTTTCTCAAATTTATTGTATCACTTAAAAATTGCTCACATACAGCCAAGCTATCATCATTATTGAATGGAAGCAGCTCCAGTCCAGTCGCAGGTGTCTCTTCCTCACCATTTTTTGGTTTAAAGTTTCCCAAAAGATTATTTATGGCTTCAAATTGTTCATCATGGCCACTTAATTGGCAATAATAATATTTCTTTTTTAATTTTGTTGAAACTTGTCGTTTGAATTCTAGAAACAAAATTAAAATTTATGTGTCACAATAAAATAATATTACTAAAATTCTTTGTCTTACTGTCTTAACAAGAAATAAACTAATATACACCAATGAATGCAAGTTTTTTCTACATTATTACATTTATCATCAACAGAGTTATTTTTGTTCAAATTAGAGGTATTACATCGGGATTTGATGAAATTATCAGCATTACTACATTTGGGCAGAGGAGTGATGTCCTGATCCTAATTAAAAAAAATATTGCATACAACATACATGCCAAGTACCTATTATATATTCTATATTCCTGAATTTAATTGAGAGTTAACTTTAGCTTACCCTGAAACAACTGTTTCCTCCCCATCTAAAAAAAATATTAAATTTATGGAGCGAGTCCTTTATCGATTTTTTTTAAAAATGAACTTTTGTTGGCAAATGCTCCATTTTTGTGTTATAAATGTATTATACAGGGTGTACCAATCTTACGACAAACTTCGGTATATGGGTTATTTTAAGAGATATCAAAAAATGTTATTGACAAAAATAGTAGATGTGATGAAGGTCCATAATTTGAAATTATATCGAATTATACAGAGTGCTGCATAACTCCGTTACAAACCAAACATATGATTTTTTAAATGGGAACCCCCGTATATTATACCGAATTCGGATTGGTTACATTTTTTTGAAGCTTTTGATATGAGGTTTTGCCACGTTATACAGAGTCCGTCAAAAGATATGGACACGTTTAAGTGAAAATCGTAGGTAAATCAACGCTCTGTAGCTTGTTACACGTTAAAGAAAAAAAATGTATTTTGCCAAACAGAGTTTTGTAATATGATGCAATACCTCCGTATCCTATTAAATTTCAATTATATTCTTTCTTATATACAGGGTGAACGGAAACTCGAACCTGTCATTTTCTTTCTTATTTCAAATGGAACACCCTGTATTTTCTAGCAAAAATAGAATCTTCGATTATGTAACTTTAATTTTTGTCAAGCATTCCCTATACCCAAAGTACATAAAAACACAGTTATTTTGTAATATTTATTGTAAAATATAACTACTGACCTATTAATTATGTGAAAGCATTAAACGTTGTATGAAACAAAATATCCTAATTAATAATAAATTTTAATGAACAATTTATTCTTAACAAAACTAGCCATCAAAAGTATGATCCCAACCGTAATATTAAACTAAAGGTTCAAAATGTTCACCGTTAACATCAATGCAATGCTGCAGAATAGTTCAAATGATTGACTAACATTTCTCAGCATATCAACGTTAGCAGATCGAAATGCCGCACTAATTATCCTTTTCATGTCATCTCTGATAGCCGGGCATTTTATAAACTTATTCCTTACAAGACCCGAAAAAAATAAACATACTTTTGTAAAATCGGGTGACCGAGCTGGCCAATCAGTTACTCTTACAGCATTGCATTGATGTTAACGGTGAACACTTTGAACCTTCAGCTTAATATTATGGTTAGAATTATACTTTTGGTAGCTAGTTTTGTTTAGAATGAGTTATTCATTAAAATTTATCATAAATTAGGATTTTTTGTTACATACAATGTTCAATTTTCAATTGAACAAAAGAGCATTTCAAAATAAATTGTTTAGGCCACCCTATATGACTAGCGGAATCGGCGTGTCGGATCACATGCCACTGGCGCATGTGCGCCATTTAACGGCTCATGCGTGCATGAGAGATGGGCTACGTGGCCGGAAGCTGGTACTCTGGCGTGCGCACGAGAGAGGGAGTGGCGTGAAGGGAAGAGAGCTTCTCTGGCCTACGTGACTTCATGCTCATCATCGATGGAGATAAGTTGAGTGTATTCATTCCTTTTTAAAAAACCTCTCTTTCAACTGAGCTTAAAGCCGGTTTTCTATTTCTCCCTTTTCTTGTACGTCTTTAGACGAAGTTCAAAACTATTTACTTGTAGAATTACAGTGCAAATATATAAAGATATACTTTATATACCAAGAAGGAAAAATTAATTACCTACAAAATTTCCAAATTACGTGTTAGTAGTTCTTAAATTCAGTGATTGTGCATACACGGAAGATTTATGGTAACGTACAATAAAAATTTACAATTTTTTACTTCATCTACGGGCAATCTGAGACAATTCAGGCCAGTTATAAACATTTTTACGATAACTATATCAATAGTTTTATGGTGGAAATTTTCTTTATTACATCTAATAGTGCCTATTGATGCTTAGGCGATCTACACCAATAATATTTTAGTGAACTGTTTAATCTATGGTCCCTTTTTGTGGGAATTATTGTATTGACTTCATTGCGGATGTCTTTTGTTGTATATAACTGTGTTCATTAGAATTAAGAAAATCGCGGTAGATAACTGGGCCTAGTTAACCAACAATAATTGTCCCGTATTGCGCATTTGTGTTTGCATGTTAATTTTTATGATTATAGTTACCTATTTGTTTTTAAGCTAATTTTGCATAGATACATTAAACGATTTATGTTACTTCAGTGTTTAAATCCTCCACTTTAAGTGTAGAAGATTCTAGATCAGCGCCGTGGAAATATACCTTCCATTTACCTTCTCTCAGAGTATCCTACAGTTATACTCTGACCTCTCTTATGCTAAGGATAGGAAAGTAAAGCCTGTTCTATACATACAACGTTTATTGCTTTCACATAATAGGTCAATAATAATTATAGTTTACAATAAATATTACCAGATAACTCTGTTTTTATAAACTTTTGGTATAGGGAATGCTTGACAAAACTTGAAGTTACATAATCGAAGATTCTATTTTTGCTTTAAAATATAGGGTGTTCCATTTGAAAGAAGAAAGAAAATAACCGGTTCGAGTTTCCGTTCACCCTTTATATAAGAAAGAATATAATTGAAATTTAATAGGATACGGAGGTATTGCATCATGTTACGAAACTCTGTTTGGCAAAATACATTCTTTTTCTTCAACGTACAACAAGCTACAGAGCGTTGATTTTCCTACGATTTTCACATAAACGTGTCCATATCTTTTGACGGACTCTGTATAACGTGGCAAAACCTCCTATCAAAAGCTTCAAAAAAATGTAACCAATCCGAATTCGGTATAATATACAGGGGTTCCCATTTGAAAAATCATATGTTTGGTTTGTTACGGAGTTATGCAGCACTCTATATAGTTCGATATAATTTCAAAATATGGACCTTTAGCCCATCTACTATTTTTGTTAATAACATTTTTTGATATCTCTTAAAATAACCCATATACCGAAGTTTGTCGTAAGATTGGTACACCCTGTATATGTTAATATGGTAATTTTTTTGCTATAGCACTCCAAAATGTATTATAATTGTTGAATGAAACTTTGATTTTCATGCTAGGGTTAAACCCATCTTTATATAACATAACAAATTTTTCAAGTTATTTTTACAGAGATTCTTTCCTTTATATAAGACGTTTCAGAGTAATAAAGCAACAAATCTGGAAGAGACATTGGTTATCCCGAGATCTCAAAAAAGCCTTTTTTAACTGCTCATTATGTAAACTTCCCTTTTCTTGCATGAAAAAATAAAATTATTCATTTATTATGTGCCTATCGTGTTTTCATAAGTTTTTATTGTCAGTGAATGTATTATGTTGATACCTGCTTGTGCAATTTTGGATAATCATCATCAGTACATTCTTCTCTTTCTGAATCACTTGACTTATCTCTCATATCTGTATTGGTGATTGGAGTTGTTGAGTAAAGTCTATTTTGGATTCTCTTTCTTTTTGCTGTCTCACTTGTTGATGAAAGCTCTGATGTTTCCTCTGCCTTTAATGCCTTTTTTACATTCATTTTGTAGGAAGCTAAAATTTGAATACAAGGTAACCGACAGCTAACATATCATTATTTTCAGACTTCACAAAATGATACTACCTCCTAATCAAGTCTACAGATATTAGGTATTCAACATAAAATCATTGAATACATTGAACCAAATATTTGAAGTGAATACCATAATTACCATAATTATTCCCTGAGATAGTAACTGCATATTGTTCCCAATCAACAGCTGGCTCTTCACTTCTTTTTACATACCTATCCAGTGACATTTTTAGTTTTTGAAGGCCAATAACGTATGTCTTTGCCATCATTTGCTTTCCAAAGCCAAGTGCTGGGTATGGTCGCTACAGAATTTTCATCATCGAAAGCAATTACTGCCCAAAGATGCATCTTTCCACTAATTATTGTCAAATTGATACTGAAACTCAAGTACACTCTACACCACAGTCCTTGAAAGTGTTGTTTGCAAACGACACCTATTATGCACAATAAAACCAATTATCGACATGTATTACTTACATTATTTACAGGAAATTAAAAATAATACAATTATGCTGAAGAAACCAAGTCAATTTCTATACCTATAGTGGACTGAAAAAAAGGCCAAAAAGGTTTCATTTTTTTTTGAAGGTACAACCACATGTAGTCTTTACAAAATGATAGAGTAGTTCCCTGGCCATCTGAAATCGGCAATTACAACATTTTCAATAGGGGCAACACTTTTTATTGAGAAATTTGTCAAAAATGTGCCAACATTTTTTCATTACCTTTTCACACATATCTCGCGATTTCTCCGGAACTAAACAAGATATTTCCAACTTTTTTTTTAATCGGCAGAAAAAACATGAGCGAAGATTACTGCGCTAGTTTCATTTTTTTTCTCAGGAGCCGTCCTTTCATCGGTACCACCTCAGCCTCCTGGGCTTATTGTGAATACTCCTAGTGTTCTGACTACAACCTATCCAGCCAATCCGTTCCCTGTATTAGCTCATACAGGTTCTTTGCTGGTTGGTTGTAGAAGTCTTCTGGAGTCATTTGGGGTCTACCATACAGTTTCTGCCTTCTGTGGTCCAGCGACTCACAGTTGCATAGTATATGCAGAGCTGTTTCGGTATCCTTTTTGCATCTTCTGCATGTGAGGTCTCCGCTGTACAGCCCTATTTTGTTTAGGTGCTCCTTTGTGGGAAAGTGTCCCGTGTGTTCTTTCGCTACTTTTTCTGATGGTTATTTTATGAATTTCTTCCCATGTATTTGCCTGGTCGTATTCTTCCAGTGTTTATTGTGTTGTTCTTTCAACCACCCTTTTAACCATGACCTCGTTAAGTATCTGGGGATGCCCACAGCAGATTCGGGTCCGTTCATCAGAGATGACGATCCTACTCTTGCGAGTTCGTCAGCTTTTTCATTGCCTGCGATTCCTTCATGACCTGGGACCCACTCCAGTGTTACACTGTTCCGAGTCGCCAGTCTTCTAAGATTTTCGCCGCATTCCCATACCAGCCGAGATGTCACCCTATAGCTCTGAAGTGCTTTAATAAGGGCGGCTTGACCGTCACTGTAGATCCTGATCTGCCTGTTGTTGTAGGCTCTCATATTATTAGCCCCAGCACATGCAAGTATTGCATAGACCTCTGCTTGAAATGCAGAAGCGTATTTGCCAAGCGAGACGATCCCTTCATATTTGCTCGGCTTGCTGTATATGCCCGCGCGGTGCGGAGTTCATTTTTTGATCCGTCTGTATACCAGATCAGTTCATTCGCTCTACTAAGTGGTGGTGGTCATGTGGTCTGTTGGCGTTTTGAAAATGTCATCATCCACATGCCTTATCTCTGTGTATCCTCTCCCATGTGCCACGTCATGGTCTGATGCTTTTTCCAGTCGGGTTAGTGCTGCCCTTGCTTCGCACATTATGTCACAATGTAGCGGAGGAAGGTCTAGCATTGTCTCCAGCGCCGCTGTAGGAGTAGTCCTCATTCCCCCTGTAATCCCAATGCATGCAAGTCTTTGGATCTTGCTTAGATTTAGCATAGCAGAGGATTGTCTGATCTTTGCCCACCATACCAGAGATGCATATGTGATCCGCTAGTTTCATTAGTATAAAACCTAGTTTTTTGGAAAATTAGAGAAAACTGTAATCTTAACTTTTTTTGCAGCACTATTTTCAGTGATCAAGAAACTTTTTTATTTTTCAAAATTTCACTATACTCTCTGCGTACCAAATAAAGCTATAGATTCGAGGAAGTTTTTGAAACAAGAATCACTATTGTAAGTATCATAGTTTTCAAGCAGTAGTTACTTGAAGTTAAAGGGTTCTGCACCTCCATGGGCAACCGCGCCGGACGCGGCCGTGCAGCTAGTTAAAAATACTGTTAGTGTTATTGTGGAGCTGTAAATTAATAAAAGTTCCTAAATATTTAAACAAAGTTATGGTTTAGTTATTTCTTTAGTTTAGATTAACAATATAAAATTTTAATATTAAAATTATCTTCATCGCAAGAATGAAGAATAATAGTATATTTTGCAATGAGCACAAACTGATGCCCATTTTGTTGCGAATTGCATACTATACTTTTTCTATGACAACATATCGTTCCCGTTTAATACATGCATACATTGCCAAAACTTTGAAAGAAATAAACTGATAATATTTAATTACTCCGAATTCGCCGCTAATGGGCTTTCTATCAGAATTGAAATATAAATTGAAGAAATATGTAAATATTTTCTTTATTGCTATTTCTAATACACAGAAATAGAAGCATTTTCAATAGATTTCTTCCTTCTATCATGAAGACTAGGTCATCTGCATATTGTACAGCTTTAATACTTTCAGGTAATGTTTCAAACAAAGATTGAGTGTATAGATTGAATAATATTGGACTTTGGCGAACCCTGTGCAATTCCCTGTCTGCGTATTTTAGGTCCTACTAATTCATTGGTATTATCATTAATGAACACAATTCTATTATTAATAAGGTTCAGTATCACATTAGCATATTTAGATGGAATATTTATATTTAACATTTTTCTATATGAAAAATTTAGATCTACCCTATCAAATGCAGATTTTAAATCAATAAACACCGCCAACAAATAATTTTTACCACCTTGGACCAAAAATATCCCTACAATCGATACCTCACTTACCATTTATAATAAGCATTAATCTCCCACTGCACTTATAAAGAAAGCATTCCTAGAATTACTACAAAAAAAACCTTATGATTCAATACTCTACACAGACGCTTCCAATACTGACTCCGGTGTTGGTTGTGAAGTTTCCACGAAGCATGAGCTCATAAGCTCCTTCACCCTACCTATAATTTGTAGCGTTCACACAGGCGAGTTACAAAGCATTTTTCAAGCTTTCAAAAGCATCCACCTACCCCACAAAAATATGAAATATTGCAATATGCACAGACTCCCTTTCCTCCATTCAGTCATTCAAGTCAATCTTCACTGACCACCCAATTGTCCAGAATTTACACGACATCTATCAAACTCTCGTTGCTCAAAATATAACATTGTCTCTCATCTGGCTTCCATCTCACATCGGCATTGATGGTAACGAAACTGCGGACCGCCACGCGAAAGATGCTACCACTAACAACGACCCAACACACATTATCCAACTCGCAACCGAGAAGATCCACTTCAAAAACGTTACACAAGATGCTTGGCGACACCTGTGGCGCAATAGCACGACAGCACTTCACGATATCCATCTATCCATCCACTTCTCCTCTCTCCCTGAACTTCTTAACCCGGAGAGAGGCTACTTCAATCAGAAGAATTCGAATCAGTCATACCAAACTCTCACACGGATATCTGATGTCTTCAGGAAATCGTCCCGTTTGCCATAGCTGTAACGATATTGTGACCGTTAAGCACATACTGACGGACTGCAAACAATTTTCTGCTATATATAAACAACTTGATCTTAAGCCCAACCTCAAGGAAATGCTCCACTGCCCTACCGAAATCAAGAAAGTCTTACAGTTCCTGAAAGCTACCAACCTATAATGTAAAATCTAATTAAAATATTTGTAATAATTATGTAAATATGTGTATTTATTTTTTCTGTGCCAATGACCAGCGCTGTCGAGGCACGTTAAGCTAAAATAAAAAAAAATAAAAAAAATAATTTTTATCACTGAACGCGTTTAGTACTGAATGAATTAACATGGCTATAGCCTCATTACATCCTTTTTCTTTACGAAATGTAAATTGATGTTTATGTAATTGTTTATGATGTACTATATACCATTCGATTCTCAATTTCAAAAGACTTCCAAAAATTTTGGCTACACACGACGTTAGCGCTATAGGTCTATTCCCTTCCGGTTCATTTACATTTTTATCAGTTTTTAAAAACGGAATAACTAAGGTTTTCTTCCATTGTATGGGAATTTTGCCTGTATCTAAAATAGAGTTATAGATTGATAATAAATTAAGCTGTACATAATGGGCAAGGTTTTTAATCATTGAATATGACACGTTGTCCATACCTGTCGCTTTATCTTTTTTACTATTTAAAACAAATGATAATTCATTTGATGTGAATGGCTCCACACCCATGTTTTTATTGATAACATTTAAATCACGCTCAATATTACACACTGTTAAGGACTCTAGAATTTTGTAGGCTATTTCATTATTTGGTAGTTGGGCATTCAGTGGTGAATAATATGATTTAAATTTTTTGATTTGATTCCAAATTTTATTTATTGGTGTTTCTCTTTTAAGAGTGTTACTTACGAAAGTGTTGGAAGGACAACTTTTTTAAGCTTTAATTTTAGTTTGACATAGGCTTTGACCCTCATATATTCGACATAATTCTCCATACTTGGAGTGCTTCGGAACTTCCTTATTGCTTCTCGCCTTTTTCCAATGAGATCTTCGCATTCCAAATCCCACCATGGATTCATTCTGTTACTATCAATATTTTTACGATAAGGGATGCTTTCCTCTGCGGCCCGATCAACATTTGCATACCATTTATTTTGATTCTTTACCTCGGTAGTTTCATTTATCTTATCTTCTATTAAATTAGCATACATTTCCCATTTAGCTTTTCTTTTTTCAACCATACTGCCACTATTTTGCGCTAGATTTATGTCACAAATTGTAGGAAAATGATCTCTGCCTCCTGGGTCTTCATGAACTGACCACACACAACTGGTTGCTATATCCCTGGAGACTATAATAAGATCGAATGCTGATGGATTTTGATAAGGCCTTCCCATCCTTGTCACTGTGCCATCGTTTATTACTTTTAAATTTAATACTTCCATAGAATTACCAATCAGTCTGCCATTGAAATCGTAGGTATGTCCATTCAAATCCCCCATGCATACCAAAGGATGTGGTGTTTTCAAATGAACTCTCCCATTCTTTCCTATCTATTTTGTTGCCTGAAGGTATATACAGTAGAAACGGTGAATCTTTTCCATCACGTGACTGTTACGTCAGCAA